>CABHPP010139791.1:0-22618 GCA_902168425.1 Peromyscus attwateri | reverse complement strand
ATGGCTGTTTTTAGAAAAGGGGGTGTGGAGAGAGATGCTTCTGCTGCCAATACTTTAATTTTACTTTAATTTCATATTCTAATATATCCTAGGAAATTATGGAATCACACCAGGTAGACTTGCCTTTGGACTGGTTTTGTCTTAAAGGAAAATGAATATTTTTTTTACATAGGTATTTAGTTATCAATATATTTAAGGTTCTAATAATATCCATAAAGAATGCTATGTTTGGGGGGTGACTCAGCCCTAACAGGCTTGAGGGCCAGCCTGCCCAAACCAGTAATAAGATACTTCCTGAGAGCCAACCTGGTTGTGCCTAAGGGCCTTAGCAACAGCAGCTGAGAGATGATCTGAGATGACCTGGACCAAGGAGAGGCAGCCATGTCACACCAGCAGATGCACATTCATCAGACCTTCCCCCAGGGTGGGGTGGAGGGTATATAAGGCTTGCCTCTTCCTGAATAAACTGAACTTGTTATTTCAACATCCTCCCAGAATCTGTGCCATTGACTCTGTGCCTACTCACTCCCTCCCCGAAAGGACCCTGCCACAATGATTCACATTATTTTATTTTACAGAACCATCTTTATAAAACTATAGAGGTTAGAAATAAAACTTTTGTAGATTTAAGTATTAGAGCTGAGCTAATTGTGGCTCTTCAGAACAGTAAATCCGGCATTCAGGAACTGGGGCAAGAGGATCAAGGAACTTAGGGTCAGTCTCAGCTAATTAACAGGTTAGAGGCCAACCTAAGCCATGTGAGATCTTTTCTCAAACAAGAACAACATGAAACAGAGAAATGTTTCATAGCATTTTATACATTCACCTGAAATACAACAAAAACCTCTTGCTTTTGAGTAATATTTAAGAAAAACAGCTCTATATATTCCTAAGTGTTGTATTCATTTCATCACACAATCAAACCGAAAAAAAGGTACTTAGAAGCTACTTTTGGTAGAAAACTTAGATATGTTTGAACAGGGAAGCTAAAAACAGGAAAAAAGCCCTTCATTCTGTTTTTGTCATCTATCATATTGGTTTATTTGCTCACTTCTGCACAAAGGCATGATAATCGCACATGGAATGCTTATTTGACCTATCTCATCCCCCTACAGGGCTGAAGACACAAAGATTAATCCTTCTCTTAAGCTTGTGGTTAGGTTAGCATGGATTCCCAAAACAGCACAATCTTACATGACAGCTCACTCTTCCCAGATGGGGACCATTTATCCATAATGGTGAGTCTGTATGGGAAAGATAGAAGCAAGCATCTCCTAAGAGCCAGCTTGATCCCTCAAGTGATACTATCCATAAGACTTCAGGGCACCTTGCAGAGCCAGAACAGAGACAATGACTAATCAGATCCTACCTTGACCAAGATGTTTTAATTGTGCAGACTTTTTCTCTTTATACTTTAATTCTCCTTCTATATAAACTGAAACATTATGTCAGTATCCTTTTTTCCATAATGTGTCCATATTTGAATAAATCTTTTTAGTTTTCACTGTTACTTGTATTTTTGATTGACCTTCTGGGGATAGGGAGCTCAGCCTAGTTTTCTAGAACAGCTGGATTACAGGCTTTAACTATAGTTATAAAACTATATCTGTTGCCTGAAATTAATATTCCAGCAGAGAAAAATCAGATTTAGAGATGTTCTTTAAATTCTTTTGGCAGAGAATAAAAAAGAAAGTGTGGGACTTTGCTGTGGCTTTATTCATTCTCATCTGTTTGTCTCATGTAAGCAGCTCTAGAAAGAAATCACAATCCATCATTCAGAGATGGAAAACATGCTACATTTTCAAAGGTTAGACTAAATCTAAATGTTTGTTGAGAATACAGAGTAAGCAAAAGGCTAAATCTTTATCATCAGTTTTCACATTACCTTGGAAAGATGCACACCTGGAATATACAATTTTTTTCTTAGATAAAAGTAGTTAGTTTGCAAGGTGGACTTGGAAATACAGCAGACACATTCAGGATGAGGAAAGTGATAAGCACCCCAGTGGACTTAGAGAGACAGAAGGAGAAATCAACACAAGGAAGGACAAAGCACATCTTATAAGCAATTATCTGCAAAATGGCAGCAGCTGTTTAAGCTTTTGGATGATTAGAATTCTGAGAAGTCCAGAGAGAAACATATGGTATAGTTCATCACAAAACTATTTAAAGCTATTATTGTTCATGTTGTATCTTTATAGTATCCTCAGTGAAAGTTAATAGGCACACAGATTAGTTTTGGTTATATCATGAATGTATGATGGATCTTATGTCCTCAAACATTTATCCATGTCAGAAACCCTCTTGCAGTAGACCTAGGCAAAAGTTACTTTTATCTATGTGTAATAAAAAAAACTTATTTTTTTAATTATGGAACTCTTTTACATTTAGTCTGCAGAACATTACATTTTATAGGAGTTAGTATCAAACCTTTATTTACAATTCCAGAATTCAGAAACCACTAGACCTTTGAGAATCTGCACACTGGTTCTTTTCCAATAGATATTCTGCAATAGAACAGAGTGAAAAGAACCCATTAGCACTTCCTACTTATTTGTGTGGGCCCAGTTATAATTTTAAGACTTACAAAAGGAAGTGTTAAGAATGGCATTTCAAAATACTCATTTGAAAGGGTGGAGATGACTTTACTAAAACAGTCAGAACAAACACTCTGTTCTAGAATTTTATTTTTTGAAGTATATCACAATTTTTATTGAGTGTATAACACATTATTATTGATCACTGTCACTCTGTTCTTCTATGTAATACCTCAAAAAATTACCACCCCTGTCTGTTAGAAACTCTAAACCCATCTCCTTCCTGCCCACTCTCAGCTCCCTACCAGACTCTGATAATCCTTACAATTATTTCTACAGCTTCAATATTATTTGATTATATAAATAAGAGAGTGTATGTGATATCTCTCATCTGATATTATTTTTATTTAGAATAATGTCCTATAGATTCACCTATGTCCCAAAATGTCAGGCTTTCCCCCATATTTATTGATTTATAATAATATTTTATTAATTATTTGAGAATATGTTTTGATCATATTAGCCATCAGCCCCTCCATGTCCATCCCCTCCATTCCCATCTCTCTAGCCACCAAACTTTGACTCTCCCTTTTGTTTTTTCCTGCAGATTATAGACTTCAGGTTAGTTAACTATATATAATAAAATTACATTATTAAAATAAGAAAATTTTTTCAGATGATAACTCAATTGTGGTGATATTTTATTTGTGCTGAAATGTGGTGATATTTTATTTGTGCTTTAATAAAGCTTGCCTGGAGATCAGGGGAAAAGGCCAGCCATTTTCAGTAAACAAGAAGTCAGGCAGCACAGCCCCTTAATCTGATCACTCATCAGGCAGGATCTCTGCCTGTTCAAGGCCATTCTAGGGAACAGAGCCAAGCATGGTGACACATGCCTTTAATTCCAGTACCAACCATAGAGACCTGGAGGTCTGTACAAGGAAGTGAGGTAGCTGGACTAAGATGGCCCATGAGAGGGCAGAACAGCAAGGCAATAAAGGTGTGGGTAGACAGGAAGTAGCTTGCCTTTGGAAGCTGTAGAGTTGGTAAGGTAGGGTTGGCTGGTGGCTTTCCCTATTTCCCTGATCTCTCTAAGGCTTTCACCCCTATATTTGGCTCCGTCTTTTTTTATTTTATAATTAATTTAATTTTACATATCAGCCACAGATTTCCCTGTCTTCCCTCCTCATGCCCCTCCGCCTCCCCCCAATCCACCCCCCATTCCCACCTCCCACAAGGCAAGGACTCTCCTGGGGATTCAGCTCAGCCAGGTAGATTCAGTCCAGGCAGGTCCAGTCCCCTCTTCCTTTCACCTAGGCTGAGCAAAGTATCCCAGCACAGGCCCTAGGTTCCAAAAAGCCAGCTCATGCACTAAGGACAGGTTCCAGTCCCACTGCCTGGGGACTTCCCAAACAGTTCAAGCTAATCGACTGTCTCACTTATCCAGAGGGCCTGATCCAGTTCCATGTGGGCTCCCCAGCTATTGGTTCATAGTTCATGTGTTTCCACTAGTTTGGGAAGCAGATACAGAGATCCACAGCCAGGCCCCAGGTGGAGCTCCAGGAGTCCAGTTGGTGGAAAAGAGAGAGAGAGAGAGGAGGGATTATATGAGCAAGAGATATTGAGACCATGATTGGAAGAAGGCTCCATCTTTTTTTTTATTTAATAAGACTATTTAGAAATTCGTCTACACTCAATGCTCAAAGTGCTTTCTGTGTGAGTATGAGGACTTGATCTCAACTCACAATCACTAAAGGAAAAGTCACTCATCAAGCTCCTAACCCAGTGCTGGAGGGCAGAGATAAGGGAATGGAAGGGTTGGCCCTGGCCTGAAGCTTAGCGGAGTATACTGAGGTCAGATTCTCTGGGAAAACTATCTCAAAAATGTGGAAAGTGATTGAGAAATACATCTGACACTACTGGCCTACACATAAAGCAAAACTAAACACAAACACATTTGTGTATGCACATATGCACACAAATAAAGATGTACATGTGCATACACAACACATACTAAATAAATAAGAAAATAAAAGGGACACTGACTTTTTAAAATGTTATAAAAATGATTATGAAAATAGCAAACATGTATGACAACTTAAGGCTTTTAATAATTAGTACTTAAACTGGAGTAAGATTATTAAGTTTAGAAAATAAATTATTTGTAAGGGAATTCTGATTCATGCCTCTTTCAAAGACTTCTGAAAGCTATTATTTTAAAACAAATTTCTACAATGTCCAAAACTGAAATTTCAAACAGGGAATAACATGTTTTCTGCTTTAGTAAGCAAGTGTTTGAGGAAGTCCCCAGAGCTGAAGGCAGAGTTTAAGTCATAATCAGAATGACCTCACAACTTCAACTCTCTCTCTCTCTCTCTCTCTCTCTCTCTCTCTCTCTCTCTCATGCTTAAAGTTCATAGAATGCAAAGCAAGGAAGGTACTCTTGTCTACCCCATTAGCTGCTAAAAAAAGACTTATTCCAAATTCCTTTTTAATTGTATGGTACCTTTATTGTAACTACTTTGCAATCCAGAATCAACTAAGTAATTAAACCTCAAAAGCTGAGTAACAGATGTTCACCTAACAGACAATTAAGTTCATACCAATGTGAAGGATGTTGATATAATATGAAATTTTACAAAACTATACAGTTTTTTTTGTTGCATTATTGAATAAAGAACACCTTCAGCTTTAGAATAAGAAATGAAGAATTGAATATATAAAAATATACAACTCATATAAATTATTTTACTCAATTTCTCCTCTTTATATCTCTGATCCTCCCTTAATTCTGTTAGAGCTATGAAGCTCTCTAAAAAATGTCTGCATGAAATTTGTAGGAGGGATGTAACCGAGGGTCACCTGCTTGTCCTTACTACCCACTCAGAGGAGGCAAAGGAACACATTACAGATGCGGGTTTGAGGTCCTAAGGATCCTGTACCAGGTAATAAAGTAAATTTCAATTCTAAAAACCTACTATATATGCTATCCCAACTTCTCACCTCCTTCTCCAGATTCTACATTTTTAGTGTCCCTGATCTTCCCAGACACATCTTCTCTATAACCCACGAGATATTACACAGGGCCAACATTTAGTGCCTCAGCTTAGTTACCAACCCTGACTGTGCTACAACCAACCTCTAGACTTCCCAAAGGACCTACCCTATGGGCCACTCCCCACATGTTCCTTCTGTGCTGTATCTTTCCTCTCCATACATAAAGACCTCTAACCTTATTACCTAGGGTCTATTCTGATGAGTCTCCCTGACCTCTGTTTGTATGCCTTCTCCCCAAGCCAACAGATACATCCCAAGTCTGAATCCAATGCATGGCCTAGTTTGAGCTCTATTGCCTGCACCTCCAAAGATCTCTAGGCTTTTTGCAGGAATATTCCTACCTATGCCTCAACTGATAAGCCCTCCCCAAAATCTCCACCCATCCAGATTTACCCCTAAATTTCATGCTTGAACCAAAAAGCATACATTATATACATATACAGCCCTCTCGGTCCACCTGACTTTATACCACCCCCTGAAAAAAATTCTAAACTCAAGACTCAGCCCAACCATACTTGCTCTTTTCTGCCTCAATGTGTTATGTCCATATCAGACTAAGACCTAATAAAATAAATCCATATGTCCATATCTCATTGAAAAAATGCCAACAACATGGACGATCAAGCCACTATCTTCTCTCCAAAGCTTCCCAGAACTGTAGAAATATTTACCTATGAGAATTATATAAATAAACCCAGAACACAGAATTTAAAAGAAAAATCCTAAACTCCAGCCAAGAATTCAAGAAGTTTAAAGCAGACACAAAACCAAGGAGTTTAAAGAAGACACAAACAGCTCAGTGGAATTAAGGAGAAGGAACTTGAGAATAAATGCCTGAGTGATGCCCAGAAAACTCAAATATAAGGCTTTTGGAAATGATGAAGACAACTCAGAACCTGAGAATGGATTTCAATAATGAGATACAAACACTGAAGAGAAGTCAAGCTGAAATGAATATGGAATTGAAAAATACAATCATTCAATTAGAAAAGTCAAAGGAAAGCCTTACAAGTTTATTTGACATAAGCAGAAGATAAAACTTCAGGACTTGAAGGTAAAGGATCTAGACAAGACAAGCAAGGAATATGAAATATTTTAAAAACACTGGAAAGGAATTCTCAGGAAATGTTGGGCACCATGGAAAATAAACCTTTCAATATAGCCATAAATGCTAGAAAGGAATCTCAAGTCAACAACATAGACCTGATCTTCAACAAGAACATAGAAGAAAACTTTCCCCAAACTAAACAATGGCATACCCCTTAAGTCTTATTTTCTGACTCAGTCTCAAAAAAAAAAAATCACCACCACCAACACATCTTAGCTGTAAATTAAATATAGGTGTCACTGTGGAGTAAAAGGATGGGAAATATGCTCTAACCAAATAGTACAAGGAAGCAAGCAATTGTCCCTATCTTAACATCTTACAAAATAGACTACAAACTAAAATTAATCTGGGGAGATAAAGAGTGACATTTCACTCTATTCAAGGAAATAGTTAACCAAGAAGACATTCCTAAACTAAATTTACATACACCATATTCTAGGTACCCAATCTCATAAATAAATGTACTATTGGATTTTAAGTTGACACTGATTAACATCAACTCTTCAATAATAGGATCTCAATACAACACTTTGGGTAAAACACAGGCAAACTGGAATAAAAAGAAACTGAGAAACATCAGAATTAAATGACAGCTTACATCAATTGGACTAATAGATACCTAAAGAATAGTCCATTGAAATACCAAATAATTCACATGCTATTCAGTACCACCCAGGAGCTTCTCAAAAATATACATTCTGGGACATGAAACAAATCTTTAAAAATTCAAAAGGGCTGAAATAACTCCCTGTACCCTATCTTACTGGAATTTAGTAAGGCTTAAAATTGAGAGCAAACAAGTATCTAGTAAAATACAAATTCATGGAGACCAAAAAATCTCATTACTGAATGATAATGAATAAAAGAAGAAATCAAGTAAGAAATAGCAAAAATCTTAGAATTAATGAAAGTAAAAACATAAAACAATAAAACTTTGGGAAACTTTAAAAGCAGTCCAGTTAGGGAAGTTATATTTCTAAGTTCCTAAATTAAAAAATCAGAAGGAGCACAAATAAATGCCTTGATGATACAACTAAAATAGTTGGATAAACAAAAACACACAAAATCCAAACCCAGGCAGTTGTAAGCAGTAATAAAAATCAGTGCAGAAATGCAGAAATCAATGGATTAGAAATGAAAATACAAAGAGTCAATGAATCTGAGAACTGGTTCTTTGACAAGATATAATTTACAGACCCTTTGCCTAACTAGCAAAAAGAAAGAAAGAGTAGATTCAAATTAACAAAGTCAGAAGCAACAAGGAAATGTTACAACAGACAGCAAAGAAATTCAAAACATTATAAAGGACCATTTTAAAATCTGTATTCCAGTAAGTTGGAAACACACACACACACACACACACACACACACACACACACACACACCCAAAAAAAAGTGAATGAGTGTGGTATTGTATTCCCCCAAATATTGTGCATGCTAATAAACTTATCTGGGGTCAGAGAACAGAATAGCCACTAGATACTTTTAGGATAGGCAGTGGTAGCATACGCCTTTAATCCTAGCATTCCAGAGACAGAAATCCCTCTGGATCTCTGTGAGTTCAAGGCCACATTGGAAATGGCCAAGCACGGTGATACACACCTTTAATCCCAGAAAGCCAGCCTTTAATCCCAGGGAGTGGTGGTAGAGAGCAGAAAGGTATATAAGGCGAGAAGAAACTCGAGGCATTTGGCCTGGGTAGGCATTTGGCCTGGAGAAGCATTTGGCCTGGTTAAGCATTCAGGCTTCTAGCAGCAGTTCAGCTGAGAGTCATTTGGATATGAGGACATAGAGAGGCTTCCAGTCTGAGGAAGCAAGACCAGCTGAAGATCTGGCAAGGTGAGATAGCTGTGGCTTAATCTGTCTCTCTGACCTTCCAGTGTTCGCCCCGATATCTGGCTCAGGTTTGATTTTATTAATAAGACTCTTTAAGATTCATGCTACAAATGAGATTCTAGATTCAGCCAAAACACCCAAATGAAACCAAGAAAAAGTCAGCCACCTAAACAGATCTATAGAAACTGAGGATATTAAAATAGGAATAAAGGGATGCTAGCTTAAAAAAATAAAAAGTCAAACAAATGGATTCACAACATAATTCTACCATTTTCAGAGAATATCTACATCCAATCCTTCATAGTTTATTTTATTGAAAAAAGATTTTTAATATATTCTGCTTAAAATTTCCTTCCCTATTCCAGCACCTCCCTACTTCCATACCCACACAAATTCACACCAATTCTTTTTCTCTTTCATTTGGCCATAGTAAACTAAAAGATAGTAAAAAAAAAAGAGATAAAATATAATTAAATAAATAAACCAAAATAATACAAAACAAAGAGAAGAAAAAGAGACAACAAAAAAGCTCAAGAAACACATGTAACTGCAGAGATACAGAGAAATTCCATAAGAACACAAAACTGAAATTGATAACATACACAAAAGACCTATAAGGAAAACAAACCAAAAGAAAAAACCATGACAAAGCATTATGAGATAAAGAAACTCTAAAAATGTCATTGAATTTGGTTTGTGTTGGCCTTACTGTTGTGCATGGGGTCTTACAGTCAATTCTTCTTAAATCATTAAAAATTAAAAGAGAAAGAGCACTCCCAAATTGCTTCTGTGAAGCGGGGATCACTCTAATAGGAAAACCAGTTAAATATACAACCAAATTAGAAAACTACAAGCCAATATCCCTAATAATCATAGACTCGAGATGGAAATGGGGGGTGGGCTAGGGGGAGGGGGGCGGGCCGGGGGAGGGGGGCGGGACGGGAGGAGGGAGAAAGGGGGAATTTATGGCTGATATGTAAAGTTGAATTATATTGTAAAATAAAATAAAATAAATTAAAAAAAAACTAAATGATGAAATAAATGAAAGTTGATCCCCTGGAAAAAAAATTCTCAATAAAATAATTTCAAACCAAATACAGACATCAAATACCAAAAAGAATATTGACCATGACCAAGTTGGCCTTATTCCTGGAATGTAGGGATGGTTCAACATACAGAATTCAATAAGTGAAATAATCCACATAAATGGAGTTTTAAAATAATCAGATGATCATCTAAATAGAAACAAAATACTTCAGAATAAGCCTAACTGAGTAAGGGAAGGATCTCTATAATGAAAATGTTAATCTCTGATGAAAGAGAAAAGAAAGACACTAGAAAATGGAAAGATAGTCTATGCTCATAGATTGACATAATTAACACTGTGAACATGATCATTTATCAAAAGTTATTTATAGACTCAATGCAATCTCAATCAAAATCTCCTCTCACTCTTCACAGAATTAGAAAAAAATACCCGATCCTAAATTCATGTGGAACTACAATGACCTCAGACAGCCGAATCAATCATGAGCAAAAATAACAATGTCATAGGAAATATAATTCCAGACTTAAGGACATGTTACACAGCCATAGTAATAAAAGTAATATGGTAATAGCACAAATAATGATGTAGACTAATGGAACAAAATTGAAATCCCATGCATGAGTACAATACCCGTAACTTCAGCCATTTAAGATTTAATGAAGTTGGCAAAAACAAACTGGAGAAAAAATATTCAACAAATGGTACAGGGGAAATTTTGATATTCACATAGAGAATAAAAACAATAGATCCATATCTATTACCTTGTACAAAACCTAATCCAAATGGACCAAAGACCTAAATGTGAAACTTGAAACATTTAAAATCCTAGAGAAAAACATAGGTAGTAACCTACATGATGTAGGTGTAGAGAGGACTATATGACTCCATTTGCCCAAGAACTAAGCATGAGTAAGACTCTATAAGTCTAAAAGGCTTCTGCACAGCTAAAGCAAGAATCAACCAGATGTAGAGAACCCAGAATGGTAGAGAATCTTGATAAGTTTTATATATGACAGAATATTAATATCCAAAATATATAAATAACTCAAAAAACATGAAATCAAAAAACAAATGAGCCATTCAAAAATGGCTTTGTAGCCTAAGCAGAAAGTTCTCAAAAGAAGAAAAAATGGCTAAGAAATGCCATAAAATCATCAATAATTTTCATGCAGTCCCATTAATAAATTGCTTTTAGTGCTATCATTGTATATTAAAAAAGTCTTTCTGTGCACATGAGTTCTAGACTGTTTCTCACTTTCTCTTCTATCAAGTTCATTGTATCATATTTTCTGTGATGTCTGTGATCTATCTGTAGTTGAGGTTTTTTCAGGGTGAAAACTATGGATCAATTTGGATTCTTTTAAATGTAGCCATCCTGTTTAACCAGGAACATTTGTTGAAGATGTCTTTTCTTGTATCTATTTCTGGCCTCATTATCAGAAATCAGATATCCATAGATGTGTGGATTTGTGTCTGGGACTTCAAATCTATTCCATTGGTTATCATGTGTATTTTTACACTAATACTGTGCTGATTTTATTATTATAGGTATGTAGTAAAGTTTTAGGTCAGGGATGGTATATTTCCAGCAGTTCTTTTATTATTAAGGATAGTTTTAGCTATCCCAGATTTTTTTGTATTTCCATATGAAGCTGATAAATTCCTTTCAAGTTCTGTGAGGAATTGTGTTTTGAACAGCTTCTGTATGACAAAGAACATCATTGTTTAGATAAAGTTTCATGCTGAAGAATGGGAAAAGATTTTTTTTTTTTTACCAAATTCCATGTCTGATAGATGTCTAATATCTAAAATATATAAAGAACTAAAAAAAATACTGGATGGTAAAAAACAAATACCACAATTAAAAATAGGTTATAGATGTAAATCACAAATGACAGAGAAGAACTTAAATGTTCAACATCCTTAGCCATTAGGGAAATGCGAATCAGAACTACCTTGAGATTTCATCTTACACCAGTCAGAATGGCCAAAATCAATGAAACAAATCACAAGTCATGCTTGCAAAGATGGAAAACTTTCCATAGATGGCAAACTATGAAAATCAGTGTTGCAATTCCTCAGGAAGCTGTGAATTGATCTACCTGAACATCCGGCTATACCATTCTTGGGCATGTACCCAAAGGACTTTTAAATCCTACTACCGAGACAGTAGCTCAACCATGTTCATTGCTACCCTGTTCATGATAGGCAAAAGTTGGAGGCAGCCTAGATGTCCATCAATAGTTGAATGGATACAGAAAAGGTGGAACATGCTACCAAAGAAGAAAGGCAAACAACAAGCCTGCTACAAATCCTTTGATCTACAGTGGTAACCTGCATACAAGATGTGCTAGTGCAGTAAGGGAACAAAGCTTGTGGGATTAATCAACCAATATCTGAATCCATTTAGTGCCCACTCCATGAAACTGAATCCATCCTCAACACTGCTCATGTGGCCAAGACCCTGAGTCTATGTAGGCCAGGGACCTTGGGAAAGCCAAATAATACTGTTCTCTTAAAATCTTATAGCAACAACATGACAAAATGACTCCTAAGGATATTTGGCTATACTCACAGATCAGTGTTATGCTCTGCCTTCATCAGCAAAAACTTCCTTATGCAGTAATGGGAATAAATATCATGACCTACAGCTGCACAAATGGGTAGAGAATGAGAAGCCTTAGAACATTTGGTGCTAAATAGGATGTCTGTATCAATCCTCTTGCAACACAACTCAGGAAACCCTGAGAAGAAGGAAGCAGAAAGATCAGAAAAGCCAGTGTTAGAGAACACCAAGGAAATAAAGCTTTTTAAATAATCAGGACCAATGCACATATAAACTCAAAGACTGTAGCCATATGCAAAACATTTGTACAGTTATGTGCTAAATGGGGTCCCAGTATTTAGAGAAGTAGACAGAAACCTTAATCCATTACCCAGAAGCTCTCTCCAATTGATAACTACTTACAAACAAAAATAAAATTAGTTTTACTCAGTGGTGTCTTATTGGGTATATAAACCACCCATAAGCATAGGCCTCATGCTTAGCAGTTAGGGGCCAACACAGAACACACTCAGTGGTAATTTTTGAGTCTTGCTTGTTTTGACATGTAATGCTTTGTCTGGGATTTTTCTTTTTAACCTTTTATATTTTTTTTTCTTTCTCTACAAGTCTTTGGCATATATATTACGATTTCTGATTTTGTGATGTTTAGGGGACAAATCCTGCATGGTCTGTCTCATTGGAGGGCCTAGCTTCAAACCTTTAGTTGTGACTACATATCCTGAAATCACTACAAAAACCAGTTAATTAAAGCAGGACCAATGCTGGGGTAGGGTTTAGGGGACCCATAGAGAGGGGAATGTCATGGTAGAAGTGCCATGACTGTGAAAACAGGAAAAGGGTGGAGGCTCTACGTAGTTGGAAGAAGTAGATAAGTACAGAAGGAGAAAGGAGAGTAAAATAATAAAGATGTTTGTAAAAAGTCAGAGGGCACCACACTATTAAATGATTACCTCAGTTGTATAATACATGTGAGTCTGTATACAAATATACATATATAGCTTAAATTTCATTTAACTATGGTTTAGATGAAATTTTCTTATCTAGGTTGACAATGTTCCCTATAAGAGTCAAACTCCACTTAACAAAACCTCAGCACCAGGCATGAAAAGCCTTGTTTAAATAGCAGGTCAGAGTTGTCAGAGTCCAGAAACATTCAGTGTACTGCTATGTGCTTTGGTTGCCACTGGAGGGGGAAGATAAAGTCTTATTGCTGAAGACTGTGGTGATATGTTGTGCACCCTAATAAAATTTACCTGAAGATCAGAGACCAGAACAGTCACTAGATGAAACATAGAGGCCAGGCAGTGGTGGCACACACCTTTAATTCCAGTACTTGGAAGTCACATGCCTTTAATCCTAGCACTAGGAAGGTTGAGACAGGAAATGACCTGGCTGGGTGGATACAGGTATATAAGGTGTGAGGAGAGAGGAACTAAAGCCTTTTAGGCTTAGTAACCCCTTTTGTTTTGTGGCCTTTCAGCTAGAAAGGCTTTTTCAGGCTAAGGAGTTGGTGAGGTAAAAGGTGGTGGCTGTGGCTTGTTCCTTTGTCTCTCTGAACTTTCAGCAATTACCCCAATATCTGGCTACAGGGATTTTTTTTATTAAAAGGCTGATTTAATATTTGAGCAACAGAAGACACTATGCATTTCAGACACAGGGCTCAGAGGTCCCAGAGATGGAAATGACCTGGATTCTTTTTCCCAGAGGAAAAACATCTTTATATTTTCATGGAAACAGAGGGCACCATTCAAGTTTCCAAAGGAGGGAAGCAACCAATAGTCCTACCCAGTTATGAAACTTATGAATCATAACAGCTAACATGCTATGATGACCCCAAGAGTACAGCAGTGCCACACATGTCTTGGAGGTAACCAGTAGCTCTAGAACTAGACTTAGAACTTATCCACACGAGGAAAATCATTCCTAGTACTCTGAAGGAACGTAGAGGACCAAGCATTTTCTCTGATTCATAAACTCAAGCTCAGATTTAGAATCTGACTGTATTTGTTTCAAACTTTTGGAGGACTTAGACCATAATAAAGTCAGCAACAGTATTTGTGTGAGAGAGAACAGGCAGAAGAGGGGAATGGACTCTAGTAAGCTGTCCTCTGACTTTTATCACAGCATGGGAACCACCCACATATGTACACACACAGATACAGATAAATACAACACACACACACACACACACACGCACACACAGACACACACACACACACACACACAATATTAAAAGCAAAATGAAACTGAGCTGTTTCTCACACTGCCTTGGGGCCAAAACACTTAAAATAGTTACTCTTTCTGCCTAAGTAGAGAATGGAACGGCAAATGACTAGTGGGTTTCTTCTTTGTATCCACCACCTTCCCTCCAGTTTCTCATTTTTCACATGAAGGAAGAGATTCACAGAAAGATAGAGGAAAGCAGAAAAAGGAATCCCTGAATGGGTCCAAGTGCTTCCTTCTTCACATAATAGTAACATTTTCCCTTTTTGAACTACATTATAAAATATATTAGGAAAATGGAAAAGTAGATTCTTGAAAAATTTCTTATTAAATTTTTCCTTAGCAATTTGTCAAATGAATCAAGGTAACATAAAAAAGGGATGTTTCAATGCCATAATTTGTATAAAACTTATTGATCCTAATTCTCTTCTTGACCTTTTCAGATTGCACATGTATATGTCAACTTCTATTACTAGGCATAATAATGCAAAGAAATGAGCATAGGGAACAATGTAATGAGCAATCCATCATTCAAATTTAATTAACAAAGCAAGAAATTTATAGAATCCTTTCTATGAATCCACATTGCATTCAGTACTTATACTTAGTTGATCCCACACTGTGTGAAGTAAATATATATATATATATATATATATAATATCCAAAATGTGAACAAATATAAATGATATGCTTATCATAGCTTGAAGCCTTTTATGGGTGAAGTACAAACACCAAAAGTATTAGCCCCAAAATGAATTCAGATATAAGTCAATCCATTATTTGTGTATTCAGAAATATGTAGATATAAAGCCACTCATAAAACTAATCCACCTAGTTTTCTGTCCTACTGAGACCTCTGACCACCCAGATACTCAAAAGTTTGATAAAAAAATTACACAATCATTTTCTAGGGCACTTTGCCTATTTTACTTGTAAAGAAATGGGCCATTCTATGTTTTCTCCTTAACAATAGTTGTATATGAAGCCATTTAAGGATCCTAATTAAAGATGGTCAGCTATAGGCTTACCTTGCCTAAGGAATAGTAAGAAGTGCTCTTACAATAACCTCGCCAAATCATTTAACTTCAACAGTACCCTTTTACTCATGAGATGCTATTATAACATGAATTATGCAAATCAACAAGCTTCCAGCTTAAATCTTCACGTTTCTTACCTTAGAGAGGAAGGCCCCAGAAAAATCTTTGCTAATATATTGTTTTGTTAATGGCCTTGCAATGTACCCATTGCAACTGGATGTGCAGAACACTTCAAAGAAATGAAATTTTAAACAATTATATTTCCATAGCATAAGCCTCCACACAGCCAAATCTACAGAGGCTTTGCATTCTAAAATTCATTTCCGCATCTATGTGAGCAAGAAGAATCACTCTTAGCATAACAATACAATGTGTCTGGAGTCATCAATTAAAGCCTATGCTAGATTACATCAAGCCCTCAGCCTTATAGTCATAAAATATAACATATTATATCATGAAACAGAAACCTACACTAGCAGAACTCTCAAGTGAATTAGAGAAGGCAGACATGTAAGAAATGTAAGAAAGCAGATTAGGGCCAAACACTAGTGGTGGAGACAAGTAGAATAGCACTAACATCCTCCCATCAGAACAGGGATCATGAGTGTCATAAAACCTTAAAAACTAACACTACTAATACAGTATTGAGATAAATTATAGTTCATGAGTTAGTTTCTTGTGTAAATCTCATTTTCCTTATGATAGTATTGAAACTCAAAAATTGACCACAATTCCATTTTTTTTCTAGGCAAGGCAGGATGTTCTTTACCATAGATGAAGTAAATCAGAAAGCATGTGTAATAATTGCCAGTGTTGGATAATAAATCAATAAAGGGTATAGTAAAAATTCTGGGCCGGGCGGTAGTGGTGCACGCCTTTAATCCCAGCACTTGGGAGGCAGAGGCAGGCGGATCTTTGTGAGTTCGAGGCCAGCCTGGTCTACAGAGCGAGATCCAGGAAAGGCACAAAGCTACACAGAGAAACCCTGTCTCGAAAAACCTAAAAAAAAAAAAAAAATTCAGATATGTCTTCCCATTATTCATTCATTGGTAATATCATTCCTACTTGATTGTGAAGAATGATTAAACTGTATCCTTGTGATGGGACTAATAACATCTGTATTTTATGTTTTCAAAATATATTTGCTTTCACTTTGATAATTCATAACTTTTAGAATATTGCAATCCCAATTTTAGTGAGTTATTTGAAAATATGTACATATTTAATTAATTGGATATAGAAAAACCAAGATTAAGATTCAGAAATACTAATTCCTTACAACGAATTTTATTTATTTATTTATTTATTTATTTAATGTATTTTATATCTAGACCACAATTTCCCTTCCCTCCTCTCTTCCTTTTCCATTCCACTACCTCCCTTATGCCCTCCCCCTAATTTACTCCTCCTATGTTTCTGTTCAGAAAGGGGCAGGCCCCTTATGGATGTCAACAAAGCATGGCATATCAAGTTGAGGTAAAACTGAGCGCCTCCCCTCACATTAAGGCTTGGTAAGGCAACACAGTATGAGTAATAGATTCCCAAAAGCAAAATCATCAGAGACAGGCCCCACTCCAACTGCTAGGAGTCCCACAAGTAGACCAAGCTATACAACTGTCAAACGTAAGGAGAGAGCCTAGGTCAGTCCAATGCATGCTCCTTAACTGTCAGTCCAAGGTCTGTGAGCTCCTATGAGCCCACATTAGTTGGTTTTGTAGGTTTCTTTGTGATGACCTTGACTCCCCTGACTCATATAATCCTTCCTAGCTCTTTTCAACAGGATTCCCAGAACTTGGCCCAGTGCTTGTCTGTGGACTTCTGCTCTGCTTCTATCAGTAACTTGTCAAATGCTCTCTGATGACAATTATAGGAGTCACCTCTGATTATAGGAGATGGTCAGTTCAGGCTACCTATCCACTATTGCTAGACGTCTTTACCGGGGTCATCCTTGTAGATTCGTGGGAATTTTCCTTGCACCAGGTTTCTACTTGACACCGAAATGCAACCTCCCCCATCAAGACATCTCTTTCATTACTCTCTTTCTCTATCCCACTCATATCCTGACCCCTCGTGTTCCCATCCTTACCCACCTCCAGTTTACTGAGGAGATCTATTTCCCCTTCCTAGGGAAATCCATGCATCCCTCTTTGAGCCCCCCCCCCTTGTTATCTAGCCTTTCTGGGGCTGTGGATTGTAGTATGGCTATCCTTTATTTTATAGCTAATACCCATTTATGAATGAGTATATACTGTGTTGCTCTTTCTTGCTCTGGGTTACCTCATTCAGGCTGATTTTTTTCTAGTTCCATTCATTTGCCTTCAAATTTCCTGATGTCATTGTTTTTAACATCTGAGTAATACTCCATTGCATAAATGTACCACATTTTCTTTATCCATTCTTCAGTTGAGGGGACAAGTAGGTTGTTTCTAGGTTCTGGTTATTACAAATAATGCTGCTATGAACATAGTTGAGCAAGTGTCATTGTGGTATTATTGAGCATCCTTTGGGTATAGGCCCAAGATTGTTAAAACTGGGTCTTGAGTGCAGATTGATTGATTCTCAATTTTCTGAGAAACTGCTATATTGATTTCCAAAGTTGCTGTACAAGTTTGCACTCCCACCAGCAGTGAAGGAGTGTTATGTTTATTCTATATCTTCTCCAGCATAATTGACAATTCATGAAACCAAAAAGCTTCTAAAAGGCAAAGGCCACTGTCAATAAGATAAAAAGGTAGCCTAAAGAATGGGAAAAGATCTTTACCAACCCCACATCTGACAGAGGGCTAATCTCCAAAATACATAAAGAACTCAAGAAACTAGACATCAAAAAGCCAAATAATCTAATTAAAAATGGGGTACAGATCTAAACAGAGAATTCTCAACAGAATTATCTTAAATGGCCAAAAGACAGTTAAATAATAGTTCAACATCCCTAGCCATCAAGGAAACTCAAATCAAAATGACTCTGAGATTCCATTTTATACCTGTCAGAATGGCTAAGACCAAAACCACAAATTAATTTTTATCCTTTGTAAAACTAGGACAATATAAACTACACAACAAAAGAATCAATCAGTTTGAAGCACACATATTGAAAGTGCAAAAGGTGAAATCTATATAAAAGAGAAAACACTCAATATTTGTCTTTTGGGATCTGGGGTATTTTACTCAGGATAATTGTTTCTAGCTCCATTCATTTACATACAAACTTCATAATTTCATTTTTCTAACAGTAGAATAATATTCCATTATGTAAATGAACTGTATTTTCATTACCCATTCATAAGTTGATAGATATCTAGGCTGTTCCCAATTTTTGGCTATTATTGAATAGAGCATCAAAGAACATGAATGAATGAGTAGCTCTGTTGAAAGCTATTCAGTGCTTTGGATATATGCCCAAGACTGGTAATAGCTGTATCTTTAGGTAGATTGATTTTCAGCTTTTTGATGAATCTCTAGCTGATTTCCATAGTGGCTGTACAAGTTTTCATCACTACCAGCAATGAATAAATATTCTCCTTTCTCCACATGCTTGCCTGCATGGGCTATCATTTATGGATCTTAGTCATTCTGACTAGCCTAAGATGAACTCTCAATATAGTTCTAATTTCCATTACTCTGATGGCTAAGGATGTCAAACTATCTTATAGTTTCTCAACCATCTATGGTTCTTCTTTTAAGAACTGTTTAATTCTATAGCCATTTTCACCTGGGTTATTAGTTCTTGATGTTCAATTGTTTTTAGTTCTTTATATATCCAAGATATTAAAGCTGTATCAGATGCATAATTGATAAGAATATTTCCCAGTATATAGGCTGATACTTAGCTCAAATTATGGAGTCCTTTTGTGTACAGAAGCTTTTTAGCTTTATTAGGTCCAATTTATTCATTGTTAGTCTTAATGGCTGTTCTATTGGTGTTCTTTCAGAAAGTCTTCTCCTGTGTCAATGATTTCCTATTCCCTGCTTTCTCTTTCTTCCAGTTCAGATATCTAGTAATATGACTACTTCATCAATGATCATGAGGGTTCTATCAATCTTCTGTTGTCTTCTTCAGTTTTTTGCTTCAATGTCATGAAGATTTTATCATATGAGTCTTTTACTCACATGCTTAGAGTAATACCAAGATATTTGTTTATGTAGGCTATTGTGAAAGGTATTGTTTCTCTGATTTCCTTTTCTTCTTGTTATCTATCTATCTATCTATCTATCTATCTATCTATCTATCTATCTATCCATCTATCTATTTGGTTTTTTGAGACAGGGTTTCTCTGTGCAGTTTTGGTTCCTGTCCTGAATCTTGCTCTGTAGACCAGGCTGGCCTTGAACTCACAGAGATATGCCTGGATCTGCATCCCAAGTGCTGGGATTAAAGGAGTGCACCACTGCTGCCTGGCTGTTGTTTGTTATTTATATATAGAAAAGTTACTGAAGAACACGGAAGGGAAACAAAGATACTGTTATGAATAGAAAGAGAGAAAACTAGAATTGCAGGATTAAATTGGGGAGGGAGAAGGGTGATCAGATTAAAGGTGGCAATGTGGATAGGCACAACAAACACTAAAGACTTTTTTTGTAAAACCAACGAGAAGCTACTATTCCATAAACATACATACATACACGTGATTTTGAATGAGGTCACCATATAATGGGGGAGATAAAACCCTAAATTGATGTTTTATACCACAAAGTTAAGCTTCTGTGCCAGGGATGAGTTCCATTTTGTTGAATCATTGAATAATGGGGTCCTTTGACCAAGCATCACAGTCTATTTCCAAGGCTATGGGTTACTCCCACAACCTGATGGTAATACCCTGTTGTTGAACACACCGCTTACTTAGATTATCAAATGCGGAGAAACCAAACTGATTCCGAATTAGGAGCTTTACCTCTGTGGACTAGCTTCCATGGTGTAGGAGAACTTAAGAGCAATGTAATGAAATGGACTAAATACCTGACACTAATAAAGTGACCAAGAACCTGAGAACAGATAGCTCATGGACCTAGAGGAAAACCTGCGACTCTTATTCTGATAAAGGAACATAGCAATACAATGACTCCAAATAACATATTGATATACTCATAAATCAGGACATCACTCATGCAACCCTCATCAGAGAAGCTTCTTATTGCAATAGATAATAGTTAACACTGAGAATCACAACTGGACAATGTGGAGAACTCTATCCTAAATCAGATGTCTTTATCAAATCCTTCCCCTCAAGCGAAGGCTCAGGGATCTATGAAGAAGAAAAGGCAGAGAGATTGCAAGAGCCATAAGGATAGGTGACTCCAAGGCAATTGCTTCCAATATACAACAGTACTGATACATACATGAACTCACAGAGACTGTCACAGTATATACAAGACCTGTAGAGTTTCAGACCTGACAATCCCAGCAAGGAGAAGGGAGTGGACACAAATTCCTAACCTTAACAAAGAAGCTATTTGCAATTGATACCTACTGGGAATGGGATTGTTAAATGGAGTGTCACCATTCTCCAAGGCAGGCCCCATGCTCAGGAATAGTTGACCAAAACAAAATGTATTGTTTATATGTATGTGTATGTGGCAGGAGATTTTTGTTTTGGTATCCCTTGTCTTTTTGAGTTTTTGTTTTTCTTGATTTTCATTTTTTTTGGGGGGGGTTGAAAAGTGAGTGAGAAAGAGAGACAGAGAGACAGAGACAGAGAGAGACAGAAAGAGAATGCAGTTGAGTGGGTAGAGAAATGGGAGGATCTCATGGGAGTTGTGGGAATGAAAAACATAATCAAAATACATTTTATGAAAAAATTAAATAAAAATGTTAAAAAATAAAGTATCACAGTCCAAATGAACAATCAATAGAGTGAGAAAATAGCCTGCTAACTGGGTGAAAAACATTTTGAAACATTCACAGAATAAGGATTGCCGTCCTATCAAGTATATATAAAATACTTGAAAGTTAAACCAACAAAAAGCAAAGGCCTAGATCGCTAGATGGGTGAACAGACACTTTCAAATGAATGTGTACAAATGACTAATGAACTCATGAAAAACTGTCAATATATTTGGCCATCATAGACATATAAATCAAAATCTAGAGATTAAATCTCACCCCAGAAGCAAGAATCTACAACAGATGTCAAAAGTAGGAAAAAATAAATAAGAGGTAATGTGGTGATATATTGTGTACCCCAATATATTGTATATCCTAATAAACTTATCTGGGGATCAGAGGACAGAGCCAGCCACTAGATTAGACATAGAGGCAAGAGAGTGGTGGCACACACCCTTAATCCTATCACTCAGGAGACAGAGTTCCCATCTGGATCTCTGTGAGTTCAAGGCCACACTGGAAACAGAGCCAGGTGTGGTGCCTTTGCTACCATGTAATTGGGAAGCACACATGCCTTTATTCCGAGCCCTAGGAATGAAGTAAGAGGGCAGGGCACAGAAAGGTATATAAAGGGTGAATAAACAGGAAGTCTTGCTCTGGAGGCTGAGGAATGGTAAGACGAGGTTGGCTGTAGCTTGTTCTGTTTCTCTGATCTTTCAGCTTTCACCCCAATATCTGGCTCTAGGTTTTTTATTAATGAGACCATTTAAGATTCATGTTACAAGGTAAAATGACTAAGGTAACACCATCCTATTCTGACTCAATTTTGTGTTTACTTACATAGTTCTCAGTCTCCTACAACCCCACTCTCAATGGTCACATCTGCTCTGGCAACACATTTTAGATTCCTATGGTCTTGACCATGGTCCAGATGTATTAACCAAAATACTTAAGCTAAAATAACAAAAAAAAAATATGTAGGTCTAAAAAACTGACATGTTATGCCTAAAATAATTACTATCTTCTTTCAGTGATAAATGTTTCAAGGTTACTCTGACCCTCATGTAATGTTGATGCAAATTATGGTCTTTGAAGTTTTGGTCTTTAGAAACACTATATCCCTGAACTTGGGCACCATGAGATTTTTCAGAGACACATGTCCACTGTTGATCTGGCTACCAATAAAAAAGACTTAAAACTTTTAATGGACTTAACATTGTTGTCAATAATTATCTCATGTGGGCCATTTCAGAAGGAAAATGAATCTTCACTAGTTGCTGGTAGACAAAAAAAATTAGTGCATCCACTAAGAAAAATAACATGGAGGTTTCTCAAAAGACTAAATAGGGGAATAGCACATGATCTACTTACAAGACTGCTGGATA
>CABHPP010139790.1:0-29967 GCA_902168425.1 Peromyscus attwateri | reverse complement strand
ATCTTTGCATAGTGGGTGAGGAGAAACCATCTGGCTGCTACACCATCTATGGTCCTAAATTTATCTACCTATACTACCAGTTGGATATGAGAAGGCCTCAAAGACTGTGTCTAGTTCTGACCATGACTTAAAAAAAAAATAAGTATTTGTCTATAAACCAGAGTCTGGTCTTCCAGATCTGGAGCTTGCAACATGACTATCCACTTGGAAGTCACGTACCAATTCAAGTAGCTTTGTCTTAATGCTCAATCATGTGTGTTCCAACAGACAGTTCTGCATAGTGCTGACCTGTATAGACCCCAGAAATGTGACCCTCTGCACCTGGATCAGAGAAGTCAGATCTCCTCCGAAACATTGTCAACTGTGTTCTGAATGCCTCCGTGTCTCCCAACCAAGAGACCGGTCTCTATCACAGTATAATTCATTTTTAACTTTTTCCTAACCAAATATATTTAAGAGTCCATTAAAACGCTATCCAAATTATAATAAATACGAGGATAAACTGGAAACTTGTGGTGCAAAATGAAACTGAGTTAACAATTGTTTTCACTGGAAAGATGCCCTACAGTCTAAGGGTCATGAGGGAAGATGAAGTGAACAGAGAGAAATGACATGGCATGATGGGAAAGGTTAAAATAAAAAGAACTTCTACCTTGAGAGTCTGAGACCGGAAATACAAGATTTTTGCTCTGACCACTAAACTGTAATATCACCAAGATAGCTCCCTCTTTCTTTCGTCTTTTCACTTTTTTTGTTTGTTTGTTTTTTTTTTTTGGTTTTTCTTTTCCTAAAATAAAAGTGTAGGGGTGGGGGATGTAAATTGGGGTGGGGTCCTTAAGGATAAGAATATTTTAACTAGGGAAGGGAAGGCAGACACTTTCTCCTAACCTACAACCTCCCTCTCTTTCTCTGTTTCTGTAGGTCATAACTCAGCAGCAAAACTCCTGAGACACTCCCCTCTCCATCCACACAGGTAGAAGATACTATCAGTCTGGAACATTCCACCTTTGCTAACAGTGTTTATCAGCTGTCATCTGCACAGTGACTGTGAAAAATGTTTCCAGTGGGTGTTTCTGATGCATTTCTGTGATGGTCCCACGATGTCTGCAGAAGTTAAAGTTTAAACTCCCTGCCTCTCCATTGGCCTTTCCAGTACCGTGCACTCTGCCAGCCACTGGGCTGATTTCCTAAAGCCAGAATTTTCTAGAAAGGGGGACAATCCAACTGTCCTCAGGCTTTTAATGGGGCTCTTCTATGGTAATGTTGAATGTGACCCCTCTCTGGCAATGCCTGCCGTTTCCAGCTGGTGTTATGAAGATCTCTATCTAGGAACAAACTTCCTTAAAAATAAAGCAACAGGTTATAGCTTGGAGACAATAGTAAGATTGTCTTGGGCACTTGAGACTACTCCTTAAGGTACTTCAAGAACAGTGTATTCTTCTCATCGATTCCACACAAGTTATGTATTGTTCAGAAACAAGCCCCAAGCAAAGTTAGAGAAGAGTCAGGATTTTTTATTGGGGGGGGGTCCTTCAAAGCATTCTAGTCAGCTTATAGCCCCCAGGGAATAAGATTATTTTCATTGTGATATATTTTTACTGTGTTGTGACTGCCATGGGCAGGGATTCGGGTAGTTCTTCACCTTGGTCTAAATTTAAACACATCTGAAGTGGGGGGGGGGGTTCTATATGCCTGCAGCCTGTGTGTGCGAGTGTCGACCAGCATCAGTTTACCTGTGATTTCTACTGATTTCTCTTCCAGTACAACATACTAGTTGTGAACAAGAATTTGGTGGTGGGTGGTGGGTTGGTAGAGTGTAGAGCCGGTGAATATTAGCATTTGAGTAGGCTAGGTTACAATGCTTCACTGGTGTGAGTACACAGACATGTACAGGTATACACATAGCTTATATCGATGGATGAAAATGGGGTTTCTGAAATTGGTGACTGGGAGCAATCCCATAGAATTACTAGTCGTCTGACGGACTGGGATCCAGTCAATTTTCAGGTGCTTCAAGACACATCCTCTAGTTGCAGAGTTTTGAGTTGGACACCTAAATCTTGTGCAAGCCTTCAAAAAGGGTAAATAAGACAATGCTAAGACTGAATTCCACAAAAAAGGACACCCCACATTGCAAAAGACCAGTGGTGTATACTTGAGAGCCAGAATACTCTCAAGCAGAAAGGAGCTTGGCTCCAGAAACATTTCATATTGGGATGGCTCAGTCCCCCATCACTTTGTTTTAAAAAATATCTTTAATTATTCTAAGTGTTGTGGAAGTAACACAAAAGAATATTTTGAACATGCAGAGTGGACTCTGAAATATAATTGATATTCTTTTTCATGAACAGTTAATATCTACTTTATCATCTGAAGCAACCTATAAAGAGCATATTTACTAGTATGAGCTTGACTAGATTTTCCTCATTAATGAACTAACTTGTAAAGGCCGATTAAATAGATGGTGGCTATTATGTTGAAGAGGATCAGTAAGTATTAGACATATACTTATCAAATACTTAAATAAGATGATCATTGCAGTTTCAGTGGTATATGTAGAAATTAAAGGATGAATTTGGTTTCCATTTGTGTATGGAAGATTCTGAAAGGAAACTTCATGAAGAAGTCTGAGAGGAGAAATGGCAGAGAAAGTATTTGTAGGAACCAGGGCCACTTCCTTGGGAATTTAGTGCCCCAAGAAGCACTCTAAGGACTTTAAGGTTTCAATTAAGTTACATAACTTAGTTCTTAAATGAAGGAGACTAAAGAGACTTTCTCAGGGTTGGCTTTTGAGTGAGAAGTAGTCATCTTTGTGGTCAAATGTTTATACCTCATCCCATTCTCCCTCTTAATTCCCTACTTCTAGCTCACCAAGTTTGAAAAGCCTATCTATATGAGAATACAAACTGTCTCCTAGAGATTTTCACGGGGCAATGTTTACAGAGTAGTTGCTGACTTGAAGTTGGCCGTGGTATCTCCATTAATACCCATACCAGTCACCTTGTTTCATCAAGCTTGTCATGCTATGCTAAACCTTGAACGTTGTAGTCATAATTTAGTTCATCTATACAATCAGCATACTTTGAAATGCGTAGCCAACCCAGGAATATTCCAGAATAAGAGCAGCCTGTACAGAAAAGTAGAACTAGTACCAACTGGCAAGATTTCTATGTTTTAAACAATATCATGGCTTTAAATTCATGGCCACAAAAAATGAGAGCATGCTGTGTCTTTTACAGCACAGGAGCATCCTAGAGACCAAGATGGGGACTCTAGGTTAAACTATCATGTGGAGAGGGGTAGCAGGTTACCTATCTAGCATATGCTCTAGAGTCCAAGGCTGAGAGCTGCTCCACTCTATGAGCATGAACATAAATATTTAAAGACCATCTGTCCATTTGGCAGATTTTTGATAATATATGCCCATAGGGCCTGTGATATTCCTAGCCCTAGGCTTTTGACCAACTCTACAGTGCTAGCTTGTATTTCCTCCAGTAGAATGGGCCTGAAATCCAATCTGAAAGTGGTTGGTTACCTACAGAACATTCATACCCCTATTACACCAATAGGCACATCTTTCCAGGCAGTTCAGTATTTCAGTGCCCAGAGTTTACAGCTAGATGCAATTGTTGTTCACTTTTCTTTCCCAACAGTCTGCATGGAACCTTTCAGCAGTATGAATGCTAGTGAACATGGAGAGGGCTTCCAGTTCAGGTTCAGCATAGATTCTCTGTGTCCTCGATCCAGATTATGTGATATCTTCAGCAACAGGAACTTACTGTCTAAATCTGGTGGACATCCAAGACCAGTGGCCATAGCATGTATTGTTTTGGGAGTCCCCAGAATATTCATACCACTATTGAACCAATAGGCACATCTTGCCAGGCAGTTCAGTACTCTAGTACAGTAACTACATAACCAGCAACTCATAGAGAGGTACTACACACCTGTTGCTGGAATCTTGGTTGGAAACCTGTGATTTATGGGATCAGTACTGCCCTTTATGCAGTGTGCTTATTTAGAAGATCATTTTTGAATAGTATCTTTAGTTAGCTTATAAAGTAATAGCTTCTATATAGCCATTTCATAGATCCTCAGTTTTGTTGCTCCTCCCTCATGCCTATCTCTCTCTGCCTCATAATTCCCCATTCCTCTAACTTATTCCTCTACAAGCCTTTCTTCCCCCTAACATTTCTCCTTCTACTATCACATTATGTATGTTTTGCTATCTCCTGCCCCCACTCCACACACCTACTTCTGGCCTTTTCCTTCTTCTTCCTTCTGGTCTTCTAACTGAGACTCACTCCAACTTATGAAAACTCTCTAAAATCATGAGCCTAAGACTAACTTATGAGACAGACCATATGGTCTCTGACTTTCTGGCTCTGGATTACCTCACTCAATGTGATATTCTCCAGTTCCATCCATTTTATTGCAAATTTCCTAATTTTGATTTCTGTTGGTGTTTTTCTAGAATTACAGTGTGTACATGTACCCCAGTTTCATTATCCACTTGGTGGACATCTAGGGTGATTCCATACCCTAGCTCCTGCAAATTGGTCACCATGAGGTACCAACATGATTCTTGTAGCAAAGAAGAGACAAGGGAGTTGGTAGAAACTCCACTAGGGAACAACTAGTACCCAATGCAGAAAACTTCATGAGAGTCTCTGGATCTTGGAGACATTCTTGTGAAAGCAGATGTGACAACCTGACTTTAGTAGGAGGGAACACCACTGGGTCCATAATTACAGAGAATAAAAATCTGTTCTCTACTCCAACTTACCCCAAGTCCATCACTGAAACAAAACCATACACATATAATTAAAAAAAAAAAGAACTTTGACATAATAAACAATTCACTAGCTGAAAGGGATACACCATACGTATGATACTTGAGACACTGGAAAATGTTAAGATAAATCATTCCCTTACATTGTAAAGGTTTAAATAGCCTTAAGTGAAAGGTCTTTGTCATCCTAGAGAAGCACCACTGGGGCTTATTTATGGCACAGGAATGAGGAGAGATGCCTCATCTCATTCAGTGATTTACAGTTCTAACGTGAACATTTCCAAATGCTAGTTTTCTTTCTTAAGGAATTTTGCCAGTGTATTTTTTTTTAATCTCTCTCTTGGTAGCAACTGTGACTCTGAATTCAGCGAATATATGTTAGACAATGTTTACTTGGACTTTCTAAAATAAACTGATCATCTTGGGTGTAACAGAAATGCTCTCTTTCTATTACTGTTCCCATGTCTCTCTGTAGAGACTTGCCAACACAAACACTCACTTACAGGGCTGCCCTTTACCACTGCAGAGGCTTTGGTGACTCTGCCATTGGATTTCAGTCGATAAATTTGCATTTAGCGCTTAATTTGTTCAGTATGCCTTACTAATTTGGCAATATTTATGTTGGCCCAGAAAGCAGAAGACAGCTAAGCTCTCTTGTTTTGTTTGGTTTGTGTGTGTGTGTGTGTGTGTGTGTGTGTGTGTGTGTGTGTGTTTCATTTTTTATAAAAGGATTTGAAGTATGAAAATGTTACAATGTCATGGACAAGACTGGTTTCCTGTTTATGAGTCACCATAATATGAAAGGTGCTGGGTGACATTTCTCAGCTGAAAGTCTGTGCAGCTCTGTGTGGTGAGCAAATCCTCGAGCAGGGTGGTCTTAGGTGACTTACTGACCTTGTATAATGTCCAGAAGAATTATTGTTAAAGTACAGTAGCCAGATACTCTCCCCCTCCACACACAAACACACACACTCACAACTTTAATGATTTTTCTCATCATTCCTAGTATTGATACAAGAATCTTGACTGTGTGTTTGAAAAATCCTCCTTTATCTTTGTGGATGAAGAAGCAGGGAATATATTTCTGTCTGCCATGTCTTTTGTCTGTTTGTTTATTCTGTGTGTCCTTGCACAAGCCTCCTCCACAGAAACAAATCCTCCTACGCAGCACTACACACCCAGAAAATTCTTCCCTTTGCTCTGGTACTGTAGCTCAAGCCTCTTCTCCTTCCTCAGAGGAATGCTACAGTTCACTGGTCCCTGCATGGGTCATAAAACATTGGTATTAAAACAATTTCTGAGAGGACAGTAGTTACCAGATCAGCCACTCCTGAGACTACTGTGTTCAGGGAATAGAGGCTCCACTGTCTTTGTTTAATCATTGTTTCCTGGGATATAATATGCAAACAGAAAGCTCCCTGGAGCAGACTCTGTTCTAACTCAAAGACAAATAAATTTTATTCAAAAAACCATATGAAAGGTTCAGAAGAACTGAACTTAAGACTTTAGACTGCATCCACCACATCAATTCTAGTCTCACTTCCCAGCTCACCAGCATTCAGCAGTGAGTATGAGATGTTGACGCTACTCATTGCAATTGAAATCATGTATAACAGTACTACTAAAGCATTTGCCTTCCTCTACCAATAACATGCTGTCCATGAAGTATTCCTAGTTATGTTCTTCTTGGTTGTATTTCTCTTCAGAGTCTCAAATTTATAAAAAACCCACTTGGTCTGTCAACCTGGGTTTTGGAAAAGACTCCAACTTTTGGATGGAAAAGACTCCAACTTTTGGAGCTAGAAATAACCTCAAAAAATTGCTTTTGCACAAGAACTCAAAGAGAGGAAATAATATATACAAGATCACAAAATCAGTTGAAGACTTAGTTTGGATTCAAACACTGGGGGTTCAACCTACATCATCAGGACATCTCTGTCACACCACCCTGAGTCATATGGCCTTATGAAAAAATTATTATTACAAAAAAAAAAGAGAAAGAAACAGGTGCCATAGAGTCAGACAATCCTTGTTCTCTTTTCCTCTTTGATTTTTTTTTACTAACTTTCCAGTACAAGATAAGTTTTCTACGGGCAGCCTGAACCAATAACCCTCATTCTCCCTTGAGGGTATGGGTGCAGTTTGGACACACTTCTCATCTCTGAGTAAACTTGCTCCAAAGGCAATGACATCTGATATTATGATGGTATTATGCATCATTGTATCCTGTATGGGGAGGGGAGAAATAGCCAGCTTGATGTTCTGAAGCAAGAGCAACTTGAGTTGCAGACATCAGAGCCTTCACACTCAGATCACACACTGTCTACAAAATTCTGAAGAATCTTTCTAGATCATTGAACTCATTTCTCATTCTTTTACATGCCAATGACTCTGCTTTTAGTACAAATACATGTAACCCAAGCTGTTCTACCTGCTATGCTTCCTCCAACCAACTCTGCCATAAAACTTGTACATACCCTCCTGTCACCTTTCAATAACCCTTTTGTAGTGATTTTCCCAACTCACCAGACAGAAAATTCTTCCCTCTGAGCTTCTCTTCTTCTCTTTCATTTGTTCCTTATCTCAAACATGCCTTATTTCATTTATTCAAACATTACATACTTTAATACTGTAGGCTCTTCCTACAATGTTGCCATGTTCTATGAATGTGGTAAGTTTTCTACAAAAGCTATGTCTTTGATTAAAATTTTATGGCATCAGCCGGGTGGTGGTGGTGCATGCCTTTAATCCCAGCACTCAAGAGGCAGGGCTAGAACCAATCTCCGTGAGTTCAAGGCCAGCCTGGTCTACAGAGCGAGATCTAGGACAGGCACCACAACTACAGAGAAACCCTATCTCAGAAAAAGAAAAGAAAAGAAAAGAAATTTTATGGCATGATAAGATACATTTTTTTAAAAGATTTGATATAGTGAAGATGGAATCCATGTTATTCTGCTTAGAAATTATATTTACAATAAGCAAATTAATGTCTTTTACAGTGGGATTATTGATATTAGATGGGGTTTTCAACCTACTTTGTAGTATATAACTGCCACATTAAGCATAAAATTGTATCTTAAGTATTAGTCTTTATCACAACAAGCCCTGGGTGCATTACATTGTTGGCCTGGAGAAAACTGTGGCTAAGTTTATTTGTAGGAACAGGTCAGAGCAACATTATAAAATAAAAAAGAAATCATACAAGAATTTTAGGGGCATAGTGAAGATTACATTGAGTTGCACATATATGGTGAAGTCATACATGTATCCTCCCTGAGCGGCAATGAGGACTACTCTGGAACTATCTGAAAGTATGAGGGCATTTTTTTATCATGTATTTGTTCCCATTCAGGTGTGAGTTTGAAAAGTTAGTAAAAAAAATACTCAGAAACTATTCTAGGACATATGGCATCTGTACTGGCTAATTTTATGTCACCTTGACTCAAGTTGTGGTCCTTTTTGAAGAGGAAACCTCAATTGAGGAAACATTCCTAGAAGGTTTGATTGTGTGCAAGCCTGTGGTGCACTTTATGGATGGATGATTAATGTAGGAAGGCCCAGCTCACTGTGGGCTATGGCACCCATAGGCAGGTGGTCCTGGGTGCTATAAGAAGGAAGGCTGAGCAACCTATGACGATCAAGTCAGTAAGCAATGTCCCTTCACGGATTTTGCTTAAGTTTCTGCCTCATTTCCTGCCCGTAGTTCCTACCCTGACTTCCTTTGTGATGGACTGTGATGTGAAAATGTAAGATAAAACAGACCCTTGCCTCCCAAGTTGCTCTTGGTCATGGTCATGGTGTTTCAGTAGAGCAATAGAAACCTCTCCTAAGACAGCATCCCAGTTGACACTAATCAGCACACATTGGGACCAAGCACATGCAAAACAACCAATGTTGCAATGAATCACTGTTTTAGGACATCCTGGAGGACTGGACATGTTATCTTGAGGCTTTACCTGGTATCTTGGCAGAAGTAAGATTTTTGCTAGGGTATTAGGCATAATTAAATGGTCCCCAACAAACTTAGATGCAGAGCAGACTCTATACATTCAATTATATAGTATAGACTTCAGTAAAGAAAGTATCCAAGACTCATGGTGGGGTGGTGGGGTTTATGCTTCTAGGAACTCACTCTGACTGCTGTGTGAGGGAAGGACTCCAAGTCTGGGAACCAGTATGCAGATAACATGCTATCGATGGTGACACTGGGCTGGGGAGACAGTTGAGTAACAGGACACTTGCCTGACATGTGGAAGCACCAAGGTTGGAGTCACAGCACAGGAGAAAATGGTGGGAGGGAGGAGGATCTATGATGCTGTAGACTGAGATAACTACTATCACATGGAAACTCCTGAAGAGCAATGAGGAAGACAAGACTCTTGAGGTACAATTGAGCATAAGTAGATTCATGAGAAACGCTTTGTTGCTTGTTGTCAAGATGAAGATTGTCAGCAGGCTTAGAATACAGGTGGATTCTGGGAACTGAGTCAAATCCATAGCTGATATGTGGCAGAGAATGAATTGTACCAACAAGAATGAGGTTAGAGGGAGGTTCCTACTCAGAATTTCCAGATAAAGAGCAAGTTGTGCTGATACTACGGTTTCAAACCTATGAGAACCTGAAAAGAACCAGCTTGGACCCTGAGTTTTCTGATGTACAGGTCCATGCACTTGCTAAGCGGGTCCCATTTTATCCCAGAATGTTCACAATTTACTCTGCAGAAGTAGAAATTTTATGTATTGCTAGTCATATGGAGATCTCAATGGATATCAACCAATTTATAAACACAACCACTATCTCTGATCAAAACTTAATAAAATTAAAGTGATGAGCTATGTTTTCCCAGAGTCCCACAAACTAGGAATTTGTAAGATATAAACCTGTTATAGCTTGATTTTTGCTCCTGTGACAAATCACTATGACCAAGAATGATTTATGGAAGGCGTCTTTGGGTTTGGTTTGGTGTTTGCTTGTTTGTTATTTGATGTACAGTTCCAGAAGGAGACTCCATAATGGCAGGGTTGGCAACAGCAGCAAGTAGCAGAAGCACCAACATGTACAACGTGGAGACCGGGAACCAAAAGACAGGCAAGTCCATCGACTCTCAAAACCTGCCTCCCTCTCTCCTGCACTGTGACATATTTACTCCTATAAGCCTCAGTATCCTAAAGATCCCCTAACTCCCTAAACAGTTGTACCACCCCAGAGACAAGTGTTCAAAAACTACATGAGCCTGTGGTATGGGGGGAGGGGGTGCAGGAAGGGTGTTCATTCAAACTACCACAAATACTAAGTAGTTTTCAGTTCTTAGGCCAAACCATAATAGAAATCGAAAGTACTTAGGAGTTAATGGCAATGCTGTGCCTTGCTCACAATTAATGAAATTGAAAATTCAGTAACAAAGTAATTTCTACCATGGATAAAATACATTTTCTTTATCATTAAAGTTTTGGTTTAAAAAGTAGTTCATATGAATTTGAAAATTAGTAGGAAGTCAAAACACAAATGATAACAGAGAAAAAGCATTTGAAACACATATGATTAAAAACTAATGAATAAACTCATAGAGCAGTAAGTTCCAAGGCAAACAGAAAATCAAGTAAAAGGTGTGAGTAGGGAGCTTCTAGGAAAAGAAATTCAAGTGATACATTTATAGAAGATATTCAATATCTTTTTAAATTACCTTTTTTGTGTATGTGTAAGTGCATGAACATGCATAACATGTATGTAGGAGCCTCTGTCAGAATCTGACATTGGAGTTACAAGTGGTTATCAGCTACTATGTAGGTGCTAAGACACAAACCCATGTCCTCTGGAAGAGCAGTAAGTGTTCTTAAACAATGGTCCTCTCTCTAGCCTCCTCAATGTTTTTTTACTTTTTTATTTTTGTTGTTTTTTTTTTCAAGACGGGGTGTCTCTGTGTAGTTTTGGTGCCCATCCTGGATCTCGCTCTGTAGCCCAGGCTGGCCTCGAACTCACAAAGATCCTCTTGGCTCTGCCTCCTAAGTGCCAGGATTAAAGGCGTGAGCCACCACTACCCAGCTCAAAATTTTTTTATAACTAATGGAAGGTAAGTTAAAGTTGTGAGATGCAACTAATCAATTTAGTCAACACTAAATAGCTCTAGATACTTCCCAACATCCTTTGTCAGGGCTATAGAGATAGTTGACGAGTTAAGAGAGCTTCCTGTTCCTTCTGAGGGGTTCAATTCTCAGCACCCACACAGGGTGGTTCACTGACTTCTGTAACCACAGTTCCTAGGGTTACGACCCCCTCTTCTGGCATCCATGGGCATCTGCACATCCATGGACATACACATCAATAAAAATAAAATCGATCTTGAAAACCATACCTAGCTGGCCAATATTTGAAGGGATAGATTTATTAAAAGTTTTAAGAAGCAGCTTCAATAAACTATGATTTAAAACTGCATAACTATCAAAGCAGAATGACAACTTGGAGAAATGAATATTAGCTTAGTAAACCATATTTTTTCTTTACACTATGTTTTTCATATTTTATTAGTTTTGTTGCCATTTTATTACTTTAGGCAGTTTAAATGTTTCTAGTTTCCGTAAATTTAATGTTTTTAAGTCTTCCTTTTACCCTTATTCATAAATAAAATTAACTATATGTACTTATCCTTTCTGATATGAAACATTCCAATTTTCTTCATTTTCAGTACTTATTTATAGGAAAAAATTCTAATTTTCTTTAATTTGAAAAAACTATCACTTTACTGTATAATCAGAGAATTATCCCTTTAAAATATGCATTTTTGCATTTATATGCATGTCTTTATGAACTAGTTTATAACTAATTACTTAAATATCTATTATATATTCTCATTTTCCTTATTTCTAATGAGGTTTCCTTCACATATTCAATATTTGTAATATTTAATGAATAAAGATAAACAACTGTTATTATTAACTCCTTTATTGTAGGTTTGTTTTTGTTATTTTTTACTCTTGTTGTTGTTGTTGTTTGTTTGTTTTTCTTCAAGACAAGGCCTCACTGTGTAGTTCTGGCTGTCCTGGAAGTCAGTAGACCAGACTGGCCTTGAACCCAGAGAGATCTGCCTGCCTCTGCCTCCCAAATGCTGAGATGAAAGGTATGTGCCATTCCATATGGCTCCTATTTTTTATTTTTAATACACATAAATAACTATGCTTTTTCCATACTTGCTTCCTTTTACACTCTCTGCTTTCCATTTTTGAAAGTATCATATCTATTTGACACTTTGGTTAAAATTTTGCTTTAACGTTGCCATTTCTGTTTACAATTTTCAAGGACCAGTCAGGAAGCCTAATCTCTCTCAGAGTCTCAGAGTGGAGAATTGACCATAGAAATCAGTCTTTACATAATTACTTCATGATCTAGAAAAATAAACATCTGGAGAGACCAGCTCTCCTAAGGTACTCGCTCAGGTAGAAAAGATAAAGCATGCCACATCCAGAGACGAAAATGAAGTTATAACAGCAACTGCTGGGCAAGAAAATAGAAAACCAACGCTTTATTGGTAGGTCCACCACCAACATAACCATGCTGACCTTCAGACTGATCGTGGAATTCTGCTTTGCATATATCATGTGCATTGCTGTTCTGTTCTAAGTCTAATCTGGAAGCACAGAGAATGGAATTCTGGGAAACCAACAAGAGTAACCAGGTTGACACATCAGCTGCCCGCTTGGCATATTTTCGTTATGTTTGCCATTTACTAGATCACTCCTTTTCCATCTTACTATTTTGATCTTTTCTGTGTCATTTTGTTCCAAGATCGACCCTTATACAGTGGATATGTTTTATAAATGTTGGTTTTTGTTCTCCAAAGGGAGTTTCCTTCTTTATTAAAGATATTAAAATCATTTGTTTTTATTTTCAAAATTGATCTGTGTTATTGACCTGTCAACCTTTGTGTGTGTGTGCCTTGTATTGGTTAAGGATATTTTATATTTCTTTTATTATTTCAATTTTGAGATCTTTGCTTTCATCCTTTCCCAAACTTTAATAGGTAGACATCTGGCTTCAATTCTCTTCAATGATTACTTTTAAGATTTTTCAGAAAATAATCTTAAACCTATATCTATCAGTCTAACAATGCCAAGATAAAAAACATGGAGTTGTAATTGGAAAAGCATTAACTGCAAAAGTAATCAAACCTCACTTTAAACCCTTGTCGCTGGTAGCCATGCAATTATTGGATCTATTTCTTCTACTTACATTGAGAGTTTTGTCGCATATTTATGATGCAAGGACGGAGCCTCAAATTATTGCTACTAGTTTGAATACCAGCCACATACCAGGCTGTGAATCCTCCATGTATTATCTCATTGAATCTTGGCAGGACCCCACCCAGAGGAAGCATCACCACTCTTCATTGAAGGTTCAGTAAACTGTGCTTCATGAAAGACCAAATGGCTTCTCAGGTTCGTAGAACTACTAAGGATCCGGATGAGATTTGGTTTCCTCTGACCTCACATCCTTATCCTGGCTGCCATCAAAGAAAAGTCCTGCAGGGCACTCTTGTTATCAAGAGGCCTAAGCTTTGAGTCCTGCCGATTTTCAAACATGGTTTCAGGAAAGAATCCCTATATATGTGTGTTCAGTGCTCTGCAATTATTTCTACTGCTGCTATTTTTGATCCTCGAATCACAGAATAGTATTTAATGCTGCTAGATCTGCTTTCTCGCCCCTGACCCCTGGGTCATCACTATGCCACACGTACCAGCCCTTGTAAAACAGAAAGAACTTGAGACATGGTGAGGATTTGATTGTTCCCAACTGATAGATCGAAAGTGGGAAAGATGAAAGTAGAGAGTCTCGGTTCCTAATGATATTGTATATAGCCGAAGGTTAGAACGTGAAAGGCCCTCAACGGCGCATGCGCTATGGCTTACTCCCAGCCTGGAGTGCTGTTGCAAGGCAGAGGAGCCTTAGCAGGTAGAGTGTAGTGGAAGGAACTTTGATCACCAGTGTATGCCCTTCAAGGGCATATTGTAACCCCAGTCTTTTTCTATTGTAACCCCAGTCTTTTTCTCTTTCTACCTCTGTTTTCTTTAACTTCCTGGCTAGCATGCTGTACTCAGCTCTCCTCTGTCACATGGTCCTGTCTTGATGTATTGTGTTACCACTAGGCCAAATAACCATACATAGACACCTCTGAAATGAAGTTAAAAAAAAAAAAAAAAAGAATCTTTCCAACCCGGGTGGATGATCTAGAATTTAGGCATGGTGACAGAAAGCTATGAGCAAGCCACGGGTGACATTTTTCCTGTGCAGATTCATGGACTCATCATTATGGAACTGATTCTCAGCTCTTTACAAGCTTTACATGTAATACTTAATGTTGGTGGAGTTGTGAGTTTTCACCTCCAGTGTCTCCAGAGGAATTTTAGAGGAAATTTGAAAATCCAGTTTGGTCTTGATCCCAAGACGCTTGGCATAAAAATAAAAAATAAAAATAAAAATGTGCCCAGACGAGTTTAATGTGTTAAGTCAAGAATCGTCAAACCAATGGGGTTAAAAATTTGCTGGTCAGTTTTAAAGAGGAATGCTGCTAATATAATGCACAAAGAAAGAAACTGATACCACATGTACTTGGGTTTGGATACTGGCTTCACCAACAGGGAGACCTTGGATTCATGGCTCATCTCTCTGAACAGCCTTTTATTTAGCTGTCCAGTGGAAACAATTCCTACACAGCCAGGGATCATGGAGAAAATGAAAAGCTACCGCAAATAACACATGAATGGGAGTTATCAATGGGATGAGATGCACCCTTGAGGTGAATTTGCCCTTCCTGGTAACAACCATTACTGGCCAGCAGAGGCAAACTCACCTCAAGGGCCACTACCTCAGCCAGCAGGACTTCTTTAGTGGGGACACATAAATTGTGAACCACTTAGTTGATTTACACTTTTTTTTTGCAGCTGAAGAAAAATGTTTACTGGGAAGATTAAATTGAATTAAAACAATCAGATTAAGAGGAACCTGGAGGCTAGTCCTCTGCTCAGGGAGGGACAAGGTTCTTGCTCTGGAGAGCAAATGAATGCCAGCAGTTCAACTACTTTAGTCGTAACATGAGGAGGTGTGACTAGAACCTTGCACGGGGGACCAAAGTGCTGAAGGAACATTTTTCTCTGAAGACGGGCTCCCCTCACTCACACTCACACATACCATTGTAGATAAGAAATGTGAAGCTTGAGGGAAACAGTGTGTGTGCTTACACATCCACGACGGAGGAAGTTGGAGCTTCCATAACCGGCGGTGACATCTTATAAATAAATAAGACATTTTCCAAGGTGAAATTTTAAGTCAGCTGTTTACAATTCAGAGCATATTTTCTTAGAGGTGAAATTGTGTATTTGATGATCAGCCTCCCAGGTTGGCCACACAGTGTTTCTAAGCGAAAGAAGGTATCGTGACATGCCCCACACAAACACTATGAGTTCGAGAAACTGCCATTCTGCAGCCAGATAGCCTGTGTCTCTGCTTGAGTTTTAGGCAGTCCATACATGCTCACATTACATCTTCTTCTGAACTATTAAGTGTTCTACTTACATGCCATACAGAAAATTATTAAAATGACGCGAGTTTCCACTGTTGATCTTCCAACACCTTCTGAGAGAACATACTCTCATACTCTGGCTTCAATTCCTTACAGAAAAAAAAATCTGTTTAACTCTAAATTTACTGAAGGTGTTTTAAAACTCAATATTAAATATTGCTACTAGTTCTGGGGGAAAATAAGAAAGTTACTGTACAGAAAAAATTTGGGAGGAGTAGTAAGATAAGGTCCTTGGAGATTCACAACTTGGAGTGCTCTGGAAAATGGCAAGTTAAAGATGCCTTCTGAATGTGATATCATCAACTGTTCCCAACCCTCACTTCTTGACCTAACAAGTTTTTGAGTCTTATCAGCCCAATTAGAATCTTGAGACCAGTGTTAAAAAACATTACTTTGGAAATGGTCAATTTGCTCCATTCCCTGTAACAGTGTGTAGCTCAGTCATATCCAGCCTAACGGGGTGGGCTGAAGAATACCTATGAATATGGCCCAACACAAAAATGGTAGAATTTCATCAAACATGATGAGGTTCTTTGCATTTTTATAACTTTATTGAATAGTTCTTGAGCATGAACATTTAAGGTGAAGATGTAGTGTCTCAATGTCAAGACATTGGATGTGTCTTGTAGATATTGCATACTGTTCACAAAAGAATTGTAGCCCAATGCATAAATATTCTGCTTTATTCTGAATTATTATTATTAATTATTATATATAATTAGAATAATAACATTTACTGCTGGAGTTAGATCATAGACTTCAACTGACCGTTCTGAAAATGTAATCATTTTATCTATCATGGAGTTCAATAAAAATCAAATTTAATTTTCTGTAAGGAGAAACCATAACTCCTCAAACTGTCACCAGGACCCCAGGAAGAGTAGTTTCACAGTAACAAGACTCCCCAGGAGACTTCTGTACAGCAGAGCTTGGGTTCTGTTTGTCCTTTGGCATGGAAGGATCTATCTATTCCACACTCCTGTTTTAGCCTCCTCAGTATTTTCTCCCTCTCTCAAGCCCCAGGGGAAGCTCGTTGTTTATACCCTTACAGTCTTTATAATTCTGAAAAAAAAACTATAAATCCCTTTTCCATAGAATTTAATTAAACTTGAATTAGGGCCTCAAACTCTTACGTAGATGGCTCTGAATTAATGAGATTTCACTGTCTGCTAATGGCAGCTTGGTGCCTTTCATCTGTCTCTTCTTGTACTGCAAATGTGCATTCTGTGTTGGTAAGGCCAGTAGCATAAGGGTGGAATCCACTGTCCAGCATGGGTTCCTATCGTGCACTATTGATCTGACCCCGCAAGCACTGATCCTGACTTCATCTGTTGAACTGGCAGGCGTGTCAGGGACTATCAGCTTGCTTTGGCTTACTTAACGACCACCCTCCCTGATGAAGCTCACGCTGCTTTCTTGTGGCACTGAGAACCAGGGACACCAAAGGGTGTGGTTCCATGTACTTGAACTTGAGTGACACAAATATTTCAGTGGTGAATCAGTCCTGGAAAGAGAAGGAGGGTAGGTAGGGAGTGTTTATAGAAGACATTTCATCATTGCTAGTCAAACATGTCTCATTGTTGGTTCAGGAGGCACTGGTATTTTCCTCTTTGAAGGGGATGCTGACGGAGCCAGGAGCTTCCAGCCTGGAGCTCTGTTCTGAGAAAGGGCAATGGCCGTTTGCATGCAGGGAAACCCCAGGACTAGTTGCTTTGGAATGCTGACAATGTTGGAGAAAGGATTGTATGCCTTTCCTTGGGTAGATACAAAAAGCTGTTAGATATATGTAAGATTAAAGCTGCTTCTGAGACCTGGAGTTGTAGAAGGGAACTGGTCCTTCTGCCTCATATACTTGCAAACATCTCCACAGTTGTAAAATGCAAAAATGTTCTAATGTGAAGAACATGGTCCTTTCTGGCAATCAGTACACCAGTAGCAATGGACATAAAGTTTGGTTGAAAGATGATAACATGGATTCCTTTGACATGGGCTCATCACTTGGACCATAACTGAAACATTTGTAGACACAGTAGAGCAATGTCTTTCATGAACTCTCACCCCTCAAAGGAAGATGGGATGGCACCAGTGTCCAAGACTTAGGAAATAGAAGACAGTTGAAAATATGTCGTCCTTCTGAGGGTGTGGCATTATGAATGACAAGACGCTCCCAAGAAGACGGCGCTCAGGAAAAACCTAGCCAAACCATACTAGGAAACACAAACCAAATGAAATATTGTTTAAAAATAAGTGAAGCTACCAAGTCAAACATACACAGGAAGAAAATGGAAAAAGATTAAGGCCTGGGGTTTGAACATCATGAAGCCACACATGTGAGGAGTCAGCCCAAAGGCATGAGAATCCTGCAGCTGTGTGCACCCTGAGGCAGGCTGTTCCCTTCAGGGAACCCTGCGGAAGGAGACTTCCACAACTCCATTAGGCCAGATGATTATGCTGTATTGTGTTTTCTCCACTGTGAGCTAGCTCAGCTTGGATCTAAGTATACCTGGGAGTCTTCCATTGCAGGCTGCACAGACAGGCCTGAGAGACTGGGTCCTATCTACTGAATGGTTCATATCATGGACTTTTTCATATCAAGGCTTCCCAATTTGTCATGCAGGAACTTTAGAGAATATCCATATTATGAGAGTTTGTCTAATTAAAAATCACAACCACACAAATATTGCATCTTCAAAATTTTAGAATTCTGGAACCCAACCAGTTTAGCTTAACAATTTTAATTCAATAGAATTTAAACTCTGTGAAATAAAATATATAGTGGGCCCAAATGAGGGTTAAGAACTGATTATAATGATGAGAGTTCGAGTCCCATGTACAACGGCTTCTGTCGGGGAACAGAGCCTCGGTGGAACAGAGTTCTGAACTTGGTTGTAGCTGTTTAATCAAACCACAAGGCTTTTGAACCAATTACCTTGCCACAACAGAATGTCCTTCACCAAGAATGACACAATGCCACAACTTTGTCATGCATGAGGTGGCCAATATGTACATGTTGTAGGAAATCTGCTCAAATTTGTTATAAAAATTTTGCCAAGAATATTATCATATCTGATTACAAATTACTATTGAGACCAAATATCACAAACTGTGTGTTAAGAATAAATATACTTTTATATTCTGTGGGTGAAGGTCACCAGATGTTGTTTCCTTTTTCCCTCTCCCATTTTAAAATTTATTTTTTATCTATCTTTAATTTTTATTGGCTTTTAACAATTTCACATGGATACATTACACACTGACCACTCTCACCTCCCATCTTCCTACCACTTCTCTATCTCTACCTTCCCACAAATTTCATTCTCGTACTCATGCCTATTGGTTTGGTTTTGTGACCCACCAACATCAGCTAGAGCCATCAGTCTAAAGTTCATGAGTTCCTACAAGCTTGGTTAGGTTATCTCAGTAGATTTCCTCATCATGATCTAACAGGCTTGGAGATACCTGTGGGATCCCGATAGGCTCAGGAGATGGTATAAAACTAAGGACAATGATTTCCCTTCTCCAAAAATCTCTCGGTAGCCAATAGTTCAGAGGTAAATCATAGGGCCTTGTGAGTCCCCTCCCTCTTCATTGATGACTTTTAATAGGGCTGGTATTGTATAGACCCAAGGCAAGTAACTACAGTCTGTGTGAACTGATGACTATAGTAGTTATATCAAATCCAGGGGATGGCACTTTGTGACCTGATGCCCTTTTACACATTTTCCTCTTCCATAATGTTCCTTAAGACTCAGACAGGATGATAGAAGTGACTTGTTTTCTGCATCTCAGGTGGCCACATGCCATTTACTGCTGCCCATCAAAAGAGGGGCTTTTTTTTATTTTTTATTAAGGCTGCTTGCAGCTTTTGTCTACAGGTAAAAGCATTGGTATTAGAAGGCAGTTGCTGCTCTCAGTTAACCATCAGAAATGTGCTTCCTACATGGGCTTACTACCTTTCTCCAAACCCAGGTGGTTAGCCGAGCTTACAGCCTGTGGCACTGGTCCTTCCTCACCATCATGAGTCTTGAATTCCTTCAGAGGGCCGTTGGATGCCTTTACCAGTCAAGCCTCTACAACACAGAGGGGAATAACTTGTTTTCTGCATATGTTCTTTATATTCTATCCTTATTTTCATCTTGCACCCTCAATTCTCTAATCCCGCTGACTCACTCCATGCATACACTTTTTTTCTACCCACAGTATTTCCCTCTTTACTTTGTTTTTACATATGTGTCATATTTTCCTCCCTTCTCCTACGGTACCGAGCACCCTCCCCTTCCATTCCTTGTTTCCTTACGTGCCTAGGTACTCCATTTTAGACATGTTATACTCAAGAGTTGCAGCTAGGATACTCCTATCAGCTAGAACATGTGGCTGGCGTTAATCCTCATATGAAGCTTAAATGACCTTGCTCAGAATCATTTCTCCATGCCCCTGAATATTTTATAAGGTAAGTTTTCTTTACATTTAGGTAATATTCCATTCTGGCTATGTACATGCTTGTCATCTAGCCATCCATCATTGGACATCTAGGCTGACTTGAACTCCTAGCTATTACAGATAGAGTAGCAATGAACATGGATGTACAGGTACCTTCTCATAGGGTATACAGTCCTTAGAGTATATGTCCAAGAGTGGAATACCTAGATCATAGTGTAGGTTTTTTAAAATAAAATGTTTTATTATTTTTTTGAGGATTTCACACAATGCATTTTGATCATATTCACTCCCTACTCACCCAGACCCTGAATTCGCCAAGATCCACCTCTACTTCCCCACCCCCTTCCAACTGCATGGCCTCTTTTTAATAAATAAGCCATAGATTTCTATTTCCCTGTCCATATATTTAAATTAGGGGTATGGAGTAGGCTTGATTTAAAGAAACCTTTAAATTTCCACAGTGATTACACTAGTTTACATTCTCTCCAATACTGAGTGTATAAGGATTAGCCTCTCCTCAAGTCTGTGCCAGCATTTGTTGTTAGTATTCTCAATGATGGCCATGCTGACTGGAGAGAGATGGAATCTTAAAGGTCACCGGTTTGCCTTTAATGTAGTGACTGGGATGATGCTTATCTCAAAATAATCGTAAGTGGACAACTTGTGATGATCAACACTCTTTATCATCTTCCTTCAGCCCTTCTTTTCTTTCATTTGTAAATGGAAGCTATGGCTTTAGAGATATACCGCCACTGAATTATGGTCTCCAAATGAAGTACCACGAGAATAAGTGAAGCAAGACATCTCATAAATATATGTTATTAGATATCTGCAGAATCCATTCCAGAAGGCTCATCCTCTAAGGACCATCTCCTATTTTTGGAGTGATAATGGGTTTTAAAGAAGGAAAGGTGGCATAATTTGTATTCTGGACACAATGGCCTCCATCCGTATCATTGGATGAGATTAACTGGGAAAGGAGAGAAAGCATGATAATCACTAGCACTTAGTTGAGTACACTAATATAACTTTACGTAAAGTAGAGATGTGTCAAGAACTAAGCATGGGTGGGTTTATACCAGGGGAATGGGTTCATTTTGACAAGAAAGTGTTGTGGAGAAGGTGGAGTGCTTGGAGTCAGTTAATGAAAATTCCTAAGAGGTGGAGATGGAAGAAAAACACTAGTTTCAGTAGCAAGGAAATAAACTTTAGAAATCGGAATAGAAGGAGAGCATCTAGATTACATTCTACAGGGCTCAGCCCCAAGAGGCAGTGCTTCATCCCAACTGTACAATGAGTGCACGTGCAGAGGATTGGAACTGTGGCTTTTGAGAAAGACAGAACCTCAAGAAAACATGCACTGTAGTTTCAGCACACAATAATTTTTGAGATGAGATAGACAGAGAGATGATAAATGGATGGATGGATAGACAGATGATAGATAGATAGATAGATAGATAGATAGATAGATAGATAGATAGACAGACAGACAATGTTGAAGCTTCAAGCCAGCTGTGCTAGCAAACAGAGGTATGGAGACCAAAGCAGGGTAACAGAGACTCAAACACAGTCAGCATTGGATGCATCACTGACCTAAATTGGAGCCCAGTTAGACAAGGATCTTGGGTCATGCAAACCACAGAAGTTTCAGAAAGATCTCCTCATGGTATTTGACTGGAACCATGGCAAGAAACATTTTACAAGGTCTCTGCTGAGTCAGTACCTGGCAGCTCTAGAGTTCTCACCCAGCATGACCAACTCTGAGAACCTAGGGCAAGTGTCAGAAAACTAAGCTTTGTTCCCTGACCCTAGGAATACCTCTAGCTACAGGTGAGAAAGCCCAGGCTCATAACTACACAAGGTTGGAAGTCAGGCAGGGCCATATGTGAGACTTACTAACATCCTGGTCTTAGTTACTTGTTCCTTTCTGCATTCAAATATACTGACAAAATCAACTTAAGGGAGAAAAGGATGTTGGCTCTCACAGTTACAGAAGGATACACTCTATGGCGGTGAGGAAGACATGGATCCAAGTAAGAAAGGCACTATGCCAGAGGAAGGGAAGAAGGGAGCTGTCTGACCACATTGTATACACACTCTGGAAGCAGAGCATGAAGAGGAGGTGGGGCTGAGGCCTCAAAACTTCACCCCCACTCAGTGATTCACTTCCTTTAACAAGGCTTCACCTCCTAAAGGTTCCTCGACCTTCCCAAGGAGCACCACACACTGTATATAAGTGTTTAAACACTGAGATCGACGAGAGAGATTTTTACATTCAAACTGTAGCACCCTGGCAGAAGAATAAGCAGGGGAATGTAAGTGCTCAATAAGGAATTAAAGCAAAATATGAAAGAAGAATTTTATACAAAACCAGAAAAATCAAGTTGAAATTCGGGAAATTAAATCAAATAAGCAATGATGTAGAAAGCCTCATCAATAGAATGGATCACATTGAAAACAGACTATATGGGCTTAAAGGAAGACAGATGATAAGAACATCCAGGCAAAAATAAAGATCAAACAGCAAGAAGACATGGGCAGAGTATGCAACATCTTTGGCAAACAACTAAGAGAACAATTGTATGAATTATGAGCAGAACAATACAAAGTAAAGGTATCAGAACTATATTCAATAAAATCATAGTGCACCATTTCCCCAGTCAAGGAATGAAATGACCTTTTAGATGCAGGAGGCATTTAAAACACTGGTCAGGGAAGAACTGAGAAGAGCCCTCCATGTCATAGAGATCAAACACTAAGCATACAGATAATTTTATATATATATATATATATATATATATAGTTTATATAATAATTATCCATATATATGTATAAGAGAAATGATGTATTTTAAACTCTGAAAGACAGTAGCTGCCAACCCACATTATTCTACTCAAAAAGTTATCCTTATTTGAAGGAGCAATACATTTTTCTATGATAAATGCAAAATAAAGGAAATCATGATCACTAGCCAATACTAGAGAAAATAAATGAAGGACTCTATTTCTCAGATAAGAAAGATTAACATGAACTACACAAATATAGTAGATGAACAAATGAGGTTTAGGAAATGACCAAACATTGAAAAAAAACAACTAAATGACAGGAATTAATACACACAGTTCAAAAATAACTATGAATGTTATATTACATCTGTAATAAAAAGACATAGACTTGTGGTATGAGTTTAAAAACAAGTCAGCATTCACCTGTATGTCACCTGCAAAATGACTGACCTGTCAAGAGAGTATGAACATATCCTTAGGGTAAAAGGACAGAAAAAAATTATTCCAAGAGAATGGAGCTAGCAAGAGAGCTGATACAGCTCTACCAAGGTCTGAAAAGCAGACTTCAAACCAAAATTGTTAAAAAGAGATAAAGAAAGCCATTTCCTACTGATTAAGAGAACAACCCATCAAGAGGCTATAACAATTCTCAATACATACATAACAGTCATTGTATACATGCATACACGCTCAATTACACAAAGCAAACAACAATGAGCATCAAGGCACAAACTGACCACATGAAAATGATAGGAGGTGACTCATATACCCCATTCACACCAACAAGTGGATCATCCATATGAAAACAAACATCGGAGTTAAATGCCATTCTAGATCAAGTGGCCTTAACAGACATCTACAGCATATTCCACTCAACACTGTAGAATTCCCACTGTTCTCAGGAGTTTATGAAACTTTCTCAAAACATGACATATATTACATAAAAGCAATCTTCACATTTTTAAGAAAATTGAATTGATCTGGCCACATGGGATAAAACTAGAAATCAGTAGTGAAAGGTAGTGTAGAGAATATACAAATGCATGGAGACTAAACAATGTACTGTTAAAGGAAGAATGTATCAAAGAGATCTGGAGGAAAAAAATTTAATTTCTATAATCAAGTGAAATGAAAGCAGGAGACACCAGAGCCCAAAGCATATACTAAAAGTGTTTCTAAGAATGATTTTTATAATTGCAAATGTCTAACTTAAAAAAAATAAACATCAAAAGTAAAACTGCCAGAACTTAATAGTATATCCTGGGGTCCTACAAAAACAAACTCACATTGAATTCAAGATCAAGTTATAAATCACTGGGAGAGAAATGAAAAGAAAAATGCCAAGAATCAATGAAGCCAAGAGTTGGTTCTTTGGCAAAATGAATACACTGACAAACTGTTAGTCAAACTTATTACAAAAGAGAGAACTATGACCCAATTTAACAATATTAAAGATGAGAACAGAGACATTATAGCAGATAGCAATGCAACTTGGGATTGGGGGCAAATAAACATCCCAATAAATTGAAAAATCTAGAAGAAACACATAAACTTCTAGATATACATGATCTATCAAAATTAAAACCAAAAACATGGAAACAAGTTAAACAGATCTATAAAAGTCAATGAGATCAAAACAGTAATAAAAAGTCTCTCAACAATAAAAAGTCCAGCCTCAGATAGATTCAGTGCTGAATTCTACAAGAATCAAAGAAAAAAAAATCAGAACTATGTTCCATAAATTATTCTGTACAATAGTAAGAAAAAGAAAGCTATCAAAGTCATTTTAGGACACCAGCTTTACCCTAACACCAAAAACTATATAAAGACACAGTAGTTGTCAGAGAGAAAATGTCAAGTTACAGACATATCCATGAACTTTCTGAAAGGACTTCAGTAACTCATGAAATGAAATCAAGAGTTGACAAATGGACTTCTGTAAAATCCAAAAGATTTTGCTCAGTGAAAGGAACAATTGAATGAAGAAACATCCTACAGAATGGAAGAAAATATTTGCTAGATATACATTGACAAAGGACTAATATCAAATATATATATATGTAGAACTCAAAATACTAAATACTAAAAGAACCCACAGATAATCCAATCACTAAATAGGATGATGAAATGAACATGCAGTTCTCAAAACATAAAGTAGAAATGTCCAATAAGTCTGCAAAAAAAAAAAATGTTCAATATCCTTATCCGTCAGCAAAATACAAATTAAAACTACATTGAGAATCTTGCTTACCCAGTAATAAAGATGATTTCAGGCTATTAGTAAGAAAACAATGAACAAATGCTGTAAGGTTTAGGAAAAGAAATTTTTTCATTGCTAATGAGAAGTTAAGATAGTCTTGTCACTATGAAAAAGTCTAGTCATTCTATATACTAAAAAAAGAACTACCATGACTCAACTACACTTGGGCATATACCCAAAGGACTATTCAAAATAGCCAACCTATGGAATCAACCTAGGTATAATTCAATGGATGAACTGATAAAAATGTGATATATACACACTATGGAATTTTATTCAGACATATAAAAGAATGATTATATCATTGGCAGGAAAAATGGATACAAGTGGATACTATCATATTTAATTAAATCAACTGAGAGTAAGAGACAAATGGCACACATTTTCCATCATTTTGGAGAGTAAATTTTATAAAGATACATAATATCATTTGCACATGTATACGACATTAAAGAAAGCAGAAACAAGACTAGCAGGAGAAGGAGGAAATGGAAAATATGGGGGTGGATATTTTCAAAGTGTATGACACACTTAAATAAAAATATCTTTATAAAACATATATATAATGAATATACATACACCTGTCGACATTTAAAGGAAAAATAAAAAGAAAATTTCATGCAGAAAATAATTACAGCTATACAAGCAAATTAAGTGAGAGTTTACTGGTGGAAATCCTAAACTTCGAGAATTCTCAAATAATTTCTCAGAGAGCACTGATCTTCTGTTGTCTTGAATTAGTAGATGGGCAATGTTCATCGGGATGGTGTCTAAATGGATAGTGAAACTATTAGTTAGTATTTTCAAATATCAGTGTCTTACTTTTTATCATACAGATGCAAGACTAAAATTTTATGACCTTCCCCTTCACAGATCTAAAATGACAAAAGCCCACGAGCTTGGGCTTGGATGTTTCCTCATAGTATAAGTGAAGGCACAGGCCAAGTGTGCCCAGTACCCTTCATAACACTTAAGGAGTTCACATAGCTTCATGTGAGATATAGTCCAGCAGTCTAGAAGGATAACAGCTTATATGTGTGATTTATTTGTATTGTTGTTAAGAAAAATTACTTTTAGACTGCTACATGGAAATTGTAACATCTAAAATGGACAGGAGTTATAATAATACATCCAGGTCTAGAAAATGTTCCTAAGCAATAGAAAAGACTAGTTAAATACTGTAACTTACATCATCTCATTGAAGGGAATTTAGTTTTAATATGTTTTATTATTAGAACTCAGGGTCATTAAGTAAAGATAGCTGCCCCTTAGAATTTGACTAACTACCTAATTCTAAGAATGAGTTCTGCATTCTTGATTCTGTATATGCATATTGTTTTATTAACAATAAATGGCTAATAGATACAATGTAAAGAAGACAAACACCAGAAAGTATATAGCTGTACAGATGTGGCCGAGTCTATAAAAGATGGGACCCTGACACAGTGCATAGATTAAGGTGCTAAGATTGAAACCTTACAGACCTTACAGATGGCCTTCATGCAAGTTCTTTGTTCCTTCCACCTCAGTTCATAAGCATTTAAAAAGCATTGGCCCTTTGATGTCACATAATTTGACATTTAATGTGTTCAGCACATGTTCTAAACATGATAATTTTGTTAGACTGTAAAAATCTGAAGAACTTATATAGCACACCTAAAAACTGACAAGAGAAATTACTACTCGGTGATTTATATACAGATATCACTAAATTACATCCCATTATAGATGACTCCAAACACTGGGTAGCTAGAACCTTTTGTATGCTGTGTTCTAAAAAATACTCCTACATTTACAACCATCTTCCCTGACCTTCTTATTTTACCCTCATACTATAAGCAACAAAGACATTCTCATTCTTGGTTCACAGATGAGGAAATGGAAAGGAAGCACCCACTTGACTCTGATTTACAATGATCATTAAGAAAAGTTATAAATGAACATTCCTGGCTGTAAATTCACTTACTGCTCCACTGCCTTGGGCATCACATTATTTCCAGAAACCTTGGTGGTTCTGCAATGTTTCTCCACTCTTGGTACAAAAAAAAAAAAATCTATCATTATAAACTCTAAGAAGTTCTCAATCTCAGCTACATAGTTGGCTGACCAAGAGACTCCAGAACCTTCTGTCATAATTAACACACTCTCAAGAGAAACATATTTAAACATGCAAGTGAGCTTACAGAAAAAGAAATGCCTACGATCCAGAAGTTAAGATGAAATTGGAAAAAGAGCATGAAATTATCACATATAAAATTTGTGGGTGGCAATTAAAGGAATATATACAGGGACATACACATTCACAAACATTTGTGAGTATATATGTGTGTGTATAGTAGGAAAGACAAAGAGACAAACTATTTGTGTATGTATATATACATACATACATATGCACATATATTTCTTATTTTTGTACATCAACTGCCCTTCTCCAACTTCCTTAAGAAAAAAAAACAGAGAAAAATAAAAAATCGAAAGCTTACTCTTGGAGACACTAATACAATGATCAAATGGATGAAAAAATTAGTCAAGGAAAAATTCAGTAAGAATGTAGCTACAGGTAGAGATTTTTTTTTCTGTGTTTACTTAATGTCAAAAATGGGTTTGTCCTACTAAATTTGAAAACTAAGATGAGATAATGATGCCGGGCGGTGGTGGTGCACGCCTTTAATCCCAGCACTCGGGAGGCAGAGCCAGGTGGATTTCTGTGAGTTTGAGGCCAGCCCGGTCTACAGAGCGAGTTCCAGGAAAGGCGCAAAGCTACACAGAGAAACCCTGTCTCGAAAAAACCAAAAAAAAAAAAACCAAAAAAAAAAGATGAGATAATGAATGTTTCTAGGAAAACAGAATAAATTTTCAATATCAAAGGAAAAACAGACAAATGGTCTATTAAAGAAATAAAACTGGGGGCTGAAGATGTCAAATGTTCACCACCACGCATGTAAGAATTCTAGGATTCCACCCTCGAATGAACTAGGTGTGGGGGTGCAACCCTGTAATTCTTGAGGTGATGCAGAAGTTCATGAAGTCACCTTAAGCCACACAGCAAGGTTGAATTCAGCCAGAGATATATATGACCCTGTCTCAAAGAACAAAAATGCAGGAAAAAGAAGATAAAGAATCAAATGGAGAGTTAAAGCCATGGTAATACTCTTACCTTTCTTATCCTCTCCTTCACATGAGCAGAAACACTAATATTAACAGGCTTAGTTTTACAGATAACTCTTACTGAGACGCCAAGCAAAACAAAAACCCTGTCTTACACAAACTGTTGATACAGTCATCATGGGAAACAGCTGGTGGCTCGTCAAAAAGCAAGATTGAGGACTATGATCTGGCCAAGCAATCTTCCTGGGCACACATCTAAAGGGGCTGAAATTAGTACACTGAGGAGCCATCTGCAACTGCGTGTTCATTGTATCATTGTTCAAAATAGCCAGATATAGCACCGCCTAACCCCCAACCTCTGTCATCATGCTTTTGTGTGCTGAGGAATTTTTGACTTGGAAGGAGCAGCCCCAATTATGAGATGTGTATTTCTCCTATGTTTCAAAAGTAGCAATCTGGATTGCAGAGAGCAAATTCCAACTGGGCCAGAGAAAGATATGTCAGAACTTTCAAATCACTAATAGTTTCCAGTATGGGTCCTTGAATTCAGAGCAAACCCATGAGTATCTCACTGATCTGTGTTTCTATGCAGTGTGGTTGTTAAGTAGATCACTTGTCTGTTCCTAAGTCAGTCAGCATTATCAGAAAGCAATGTTTCATCGTTTAGGATATTTCAGGGAGTCTTCAGGTCTTTATCTGATTCCCCGCCAATGAAAAGTAAGGACAGATCTCTCCACTGTCAATAATTCATGATGCAGACTCCTGTTAATCCATATTTTGTAGCTGATAACTTACAAGATCATCTAAAAATCATACAAGTCCTAAATGACATAATAACAAGAGCCCAAGTCTCCTGAAATATACAAAGTGCTCTATACTTTCCATGCTAGATGCTTGAGTAACCGCGACTAAACCTATGTCTTCTGTGTGGATATACTTGGGCTAGGATGGCAAGGCCAAATGAAAAGAGAGGCTGCACATGGCTGCATGTGAGACATGGCTGTCTCAGGATTTCCTGAGAATGCATGACCATTCAAATTCAAATATGTTCACAAATAAGAACTGTGAGTCTTGGTACATGCAAACCCGAGACAAGCATAGTACCATAGAAGCAGCAGAGCCTAGGAGTTAAAATACAAGTTCACTGACCACCGTGAGTAACATCTGCCTAGGTTGAAAGACATTTATTTTCCAGCCGAGTCTCTACTTTAGACATCTATTTCTTAGCCACTGATAATCATTTTTCTGCTAATGATAGAAACTAGAGTTTTGAGTACTGTGTCAGAAGCTATAGTAACCATTTTACCTACTGCATTTAAGCCTCAAGCTATACAGCATGAAATCTCATCCTAAATTAACAAAACGTTACTTAAGTTTAGGGATTCTAACTTGTCTGGATCCATAATTGTAATATGAGGATAATTAAAGGCTGTCTCCCCCCCAAACCAATGTTCTTGGTGCCTAATCTATATTCCCTTTCATCTTTAAAATGCATTAATCCTTAATGTATAAAGTTTCTTTGCAATTTTTAAACAATCTGCATTAAAACAAACCTTGAATACTTGCTATTATCCATTTCCCGCCCTTTCTTAATATACAAGGGGATTAAACTTCTAAGCTCAGCTTGAAGTTGGATGGAGACTAGTTCTTTCCCAAAAGGTTGTGGATAGAACAGATGTGAACCACTCTGGTGCTTAACATTTAATTGCCCATGGCATATCCAGGACCACCCAGCATTCCACCTCCCTGTCTGGACATTATGGAAGTGTGTGGTGATGTAGAGATGCTAACTTTCAGAGTATCTGAATATGAGCATTGTGGTCCATGACTATTATCTAGTTTGAGGCCAGCATGGGCTACAATGGAAGTCCCAGGCCATCCTGAGACAAATAACTGGACTCTCTCAAAAAAATTAAAAAATAATAAAAAATAAAAAGTTTCAAATAATTTGGGTTTTTGAGCCAACACATGGAGGACTGCTACTGTGGAAAACTTCGAGAAGTAACCTTT
>CABHPP010139789.1:0-17777 GCA_902168425.1 Peromyscus attwateri | reverse complement strand
GATCCAAACCGTGGATTCCCGAGGAAGGCAGAGAAACTCCGATGCTCTAGCCAGCTTTTCTTAACTTAAATTAATCCTTCTATCTTTTTTCTCTGAGCTTTTATCTTTCACTTTTTCTGTATACCTTTTTTGATGTCTTTCTTTGTGGCCCTGTTGCTCTTACTTCCACATCAGTTCATCATCCTATTTTGCTCTCACACATGGCCCACCAGCAGCAGCCGCCATCTTGATTCTTTAAATTTTTTATTAAGGGATTTTTAAATTCATTTTACATACCAACCAGAGATACCCCTTCTTCCCTCCTCCTGGCCCTCCAGCCTTCCCCTCAACTCATGCCCCCATTCCCTCCTCCAACAAGGTATGGCCTCCCATGAGGAGTCAGCAGAGCCTGGTATATGCAGTAGAGGCAGACCCAAACCCCTCTCATTGCATCAAGGCTGTGCAAGGTGTCCCACCATAGGTAGTGGGCTCCCAAAAGCTAGCTCATTCACCAGGGATGGATCCTGATCCTACTGCTAGGGGGCCCCTTAAGCAGATTAAGCTACACAACTGTCTCGCTTATGCAGTGTACCTATTCCAGTACCATGGAGAATCCACAGCTGTTGAGATGACCTCATTTTTGTATGGAAGTAGGCAGCATGGAGACCAACGGAGTTACTCATAACCATTCCTAGTTTTTTTTTTTAAGTACATTGCAAAGGGGAGGAAATTTTTATATGGAAATAAGGGTATAAGACTAAAGGATTTATTCACAACTATGCAATTTTTATTCATATATAAGAATATGTTGAATTTAAATATCTTACTTGAACAACACACATGCCCTTCTATAAAGAAATGTAGCAAGCAAGACAGAAGAATGAAAGGTGGAGTTAACGTTTGGTGATTCTTTGTGTATAACAGGAAAAGGAATCACATACAAATGGGTAAAGGATTGAAATTCGTGGCAGCTGGTGTTTTGTTCATAACAGAATGGAAGTAATGCTAGGGAAAACTACAGTGCTGGCCTTGCTATCCATAACATCCCTAAGTTTCATTCTCTCAATTTATTTTACTAAAAGGGTATCACATGCAAAACAAGGCAAGTTATGATTGAAGGGGCATATTCTGCCATATACAAGAGGTATGAATTTAGGAAAGGTGTTAAGTAGGTGCTTACAAGGTGGAGGAAGTTAAGCAAGTTTGTGGAGACTGTATGATAGTGAACCCATGGCATGCTGAGAGACAGCCCTTTATCCTACCAAAATAGCTCTGTGATGGAGAGACAATTCCAACCAGGCCAGTGGGAGCACCATCATTCTATTAAAAAAGGTAGCATATAAGATCATCTTTCTGAAATTAAGCGTATTCATCTTTCCTACTCTGAAATTACAGAAAGCTTGCCTTTCCCCCTTTTTATTAAGAAGTCGATATACTAAAAACAAATGGAAAGAATACCAACCTACTAGCTAATGTTGCATTGTAAATTACTGACATTCTACAAGCTGGTAATTATTGCCTCTCTGAAAGTTTCTGCATTTTATTTCTAAAAGAGAGAAGAGTCTTTTATAAATGTATTTCTCAGTTAAAACTGTCATAAGCTTGTTGAATTCTCTTCTTACCCATAGGCCTTTGGATGAGGACATTAATATTAGTGAAAATGCTAATCAAAATCTTTCCACTGGGCAGATTATATGTGTTGGAGACAACCAATGTTATCAGGTCATATTTGATATGTGACACAGGTACTTGTGTGCATATGTGTGCATATTTTGTAAGAGAGTATGGGCTATGTCATGGAATACAGACTTTATGAAATACAATATTCTGAAGAGAAAAATACAACTCCCCATGAAACTATTTGAACAAGTCTCTTGGGAGGTCTAAGTGAGAGACTCTTGGGTAGTGAATGAACAAAAAGCAGAGGAAACTCTTTATAATTGAATTTAATTTTTTCCAAATGTGGAGACTTGAAATTGCCTAACTGAATATAGACAGGTTTTCTTTCCTAATACAAATCTCAGAACCCTGTGGGTGGGGGTGCCAGTGCAGTAGGGGCACTGGTCAGCTTTTATCTCCATTCAGATCTCACTACAGTTTATAAAATATTTGGTCAAGGTCTACAATACCCCTTACAAAGAAGGAAGCTCACAGAGGCTTTTGAAATAGAATACCAGGCTGTTAGGGTTTGGAAAATAAGAAACCAGAGGTGAGGGTGACAGGTTATGTAGGGAGGAAACAGACAGAACTGACAGTTTATTTTTAAGCGTTTCAGACTTCAGTGGATCAATTTTCTGAAAGGGTTGCCTTCTGATTGTTCCTTTGAAAGTGAGAACTGCCAGGGCTACAACAGAAAGTTGACATCTATTCACTTCAGCACTCAGAAAAAGCTAAGAAGGAAAAGAAAGACTCAATTCTCTTCCTTTCTATTTATTGTGGTGTTCAAAGCAATGAGTAGTGGACTTGATGCTGAGGAGAATTTTCTATATCTCCTGCGATGTCTCAATGAACCTCAATAAGTACAAGAGTCAGGCAGGAAAACTTTTCTCAACTTCATGAGTTTGCAGCACAGGGATGGTGAGATGACTTGGTGGGGACATGTGCTTACTGCCAAGACAAAGAACCTGAGTTGACACCCAGGACCCACATGGTGGAAGAAGAGAAACAACTACAAATTATCATCTGAACTTCACACACATGCTGTGGCACTTGCATGACCACACATATCTGGGCAAACACACATAGAACACACACACACACACACACACACACGCACAAGTGCAATAATTTCTTTTTAATTCAAAACAAGAAAAACAAAATAGAATTTGAAGTATACACTCAAAGGACACTAAACCAGTTTATTTGATTTAGGCCTAAACATACTTGAGTAATATACCTTTAGGTTGCTGTTATGTAGTAATATCCTTATTACATTCTTTAATTCATTTTTTCAAACGAGATTTTACACTTGCTAACTCATGCTATAGCTATACAAACCTAGAGGTACTTGTAACCACCAGGATAAATTAATCTGCTTTCTAAACTTCTTTGCCCATTCAAATTAAGTAAACAGGGACTGTGGAGATGAATCAGTACTTTCTGTAGACACATAATAACCAGAGTTCAGATTGACAGCACCTATGTGAAAGGCAGGCACACAGATCTTGGAGGCTTACTGGTCAGTCAGTGTAAGCAAACTGGCAAACTACAGGTTCAGTGACAATTCATGTTTTAAGAAATAAGGTGGAGGGATGGCCCAGGGAGTAAAGGCACCTGTTGCCAAGCCTAAATACCTAAGTTTGATCTCTGAAATCTACATGGTGGAAAGGAAGCAGTAACTGCTATGAGTTGTCTTCTGACCTACACACACACACACACACACACACACACACACACACTATAATTTCAACAACATTTTAAAAGTAAATATAAAATGGAGATTACCTGAGGAAGACATCTGATGTCAACCCCTAAAATCCACATGAACCAATAGAGTGTATCCCTCCCACATACATATCCATGCATACATTATACATACAGAATTCCATTCACATAAAGAACAAAAATAAATCATACGTAAGGAGTAGTATAGTAACATATAGGTGGGGATTTTTAAAAATGTAAGCAAAGAAGGAATTTCAGTCTTACTTGAGTAACAGATGCAGAAAAGAAACTATGCTAGGGTTTGATGAAACAGACTCTTGAATAAAGTGTATGTCCTTCAGAGTTCCAGTAGATAGACAATGAAATATCAACATCTGAAACAGTGCTATAAAAATTAGACAGTAAGATAATGAAGCAAGTGAGAGAAATCCATGGTTTTTGTGGTCTGCAAGTAGATTCTAGGAAGATAAAGTATATAGATATTGGTAAGTGATGTGCTGCTGAAAGTTTTGGTTAATTTATTTACCATTAGAAGCTTCCTGTTCCTCAATCAATATGGCCATAAAAAGCAAATAACTAACCTAAAATCTTATTCTTCTCTTGGGTGGGGACATAAGTAGTTGTGGAAGGATGAAATAATTGCATTAAACAGACTAGAAAGATACCTCAGTGGTAAAACTGCTTGCTACTCTTGAACAGGACCTGGGTTCAATTCCCAGCTGTAACTCTAGCCTCAGAGTATCTCTTCTGGCCTCAGAGAGCAACAGATATACACATATATATGCACACAAGTGCATGTCTAGTGCCCAAGGAGGCTGGAAAAGTACTCTAGATCCTTCTGGAACTGGAGTTACATCCTCACAGCTGTTTTGTGTGTAATAGAAGAGCAGCCAGTACTTTTAACTGCTGCGTCCTATTATTTTTGAGACAGGGTCTACCTTCTTGAACCTGAAACCTGCTAGTTCAGCAAGAATGCAGCCATCAATCCCCGGTGATCTTTCTATCTCTGCTCTGCTTTCCTAATTCTGGAGTTACAGTCATGTGTCATTTTAAGGAATATTTGCATGGATACTGGGAATCCTAACTACAGTCCCATGCTTGCATGGTCTCCCTGACATCTCCTCAACCTTCAGTACTGCTTAAACCTTAAAAAGCTTCAAGTCACTAGGAATACTGCCGTAATTCAGATTATCTTCAGGGAGTCTTGGGTGATGATTCAGATTACATTTTTTTCTGACAGGATCATAGGATAAGGTTTTGTGGCAGTAGAGTGGATGACACTCAATAGTTCAAAAATTCCCATAATCCCATGTAACACAAATTTCTAAACAGTCTTACTAATAGAAAACCTGAAGCCAGATATTGGGGTGAAACTGAAAGATTAGAGAAAAAGAACAAGCCACAGCCAACCTCACTTTACCAACTCCTCAGTCTTCAGAACAAGATTTTCTGTTTATTCACACTTTATATACCTTTCCATGGTCTGCCATCTCACTTACTTCCTAGTGCTGGGATTAAAGGCTTTTGCCACCACACCTGCATCTGTTTCTATTGTGGCCTTGAACTCACAGAGATTCACACAGATCTCTGCCTCCTGAGTGATAGAATTAAGGATGTGTGCCCCCACTGTCTTACCTCTATGTCTAATCTAGTGGCTGGCTCTATCCTCTGATCCCCAGATAAATTTATTAGGGTACACAATATATTGTGTTACACAGTATATCACCACAATCCCATCTTCACAAACTGTTGAAGTAAAGATGGGTTGAACACATGATAGTTGTTCATTTTGTTGTTGTTTTTGAGAGAGAGAGCTCATCTACATAATATAGGGTTTGGGGACTTGGCATTAGAAGTTAATGGGGCCTTCATCGTGGGCTATTTGAAATAGCTAAACTTAAGAGATGTTCTCTTTTTCTCTCCCACTTTCTCTCTAATTCTCCTACCTTTCCTCCTGCTGTTTCTCTATTTGCATGGGGAGAGACAGAGTCAAGTTAAGAACAAGTAATTGGTTAAAACAAAATCAAATGCAAACTATTTTCAGCTAGTTTCAATAAATTTCTTTCTTTGTCCCTCAAAGATTACCTTGCCATGATGTAACTGAATCCTATTATTGTTATCAGTTTGCTACACCTCAGTGTAGCACATGTTCAGAAAGGGAGGCCATCTTATAAATAAGACTAAATATATAAGATCAAAGTGGTCTAATCAAAGCCTCCTTTTGTTTGATGTGAAATGCTTAACCTCCATAGAAATTCTGTGGAGTCTTTATTCTGCTCAGCTTTGCTGAGAACAAGCTTTGTAATAGTTTATCAATATGATTTGTCCTATGGGTTTAAGCTACTCTCTGTTTTGTGTATCTCTGATAGATTGCATTCCACTTTTTCCATGTTTCTGTCCAGCAATATTTCACTGAGTTATGAATTGCAGATCTTATGCTATGTTCACTGGACTTTCTATTGGTTCCCTTGGTTTACTAACAGACCCTCTTTGTGTTGTCAAACTTCTGGACACTGTAAACCATACACTGGATAATCAACTTAACAGAGGAAGGTTTTGAGATCTTGGTTTTAGATGCTTTGGGTATGATTCCCTGACCACTTCCTTTGGACCTATGGTGAAGCACTGTATCACAGAGAGAACATGTGGCTGAAAAAACTGCTAATTCCATGGTAGCTAGGGAGAAGGAGAAGGAGTGGGGGTGTCTAGGGTCCAACCATCCCCTTCAGGAGTGGGCTTTCAATGCCCTAACTCTCCCCCTTGAGGTACAGCCTCTCACAGGTACTCTATTAGTGCTGTGAAACTGGAAAACAAGACACTGAAAGCTGGGCTTTTGGAGGCCTGATCTAGTCAATGCATGATAATATTTTCCATGTCTGTTCCTTTCTTTTTACAAGTTGTTTGCATTAAAAAATGATCCCTTTTGAAAATGAGGTCCCTAGAGAAGATGATCATCAGTGCAAACAGACAAATTTAGTTCTGAAGCAGACTGACACCCACACACCAAATCTCCTCCACTTTCCAGGACATGTTTTCCCCCCTGTGGTATTTGTCATTTTACTTGCTTTGCAATAATACTTCACACTTACTGATGTAATATTTTCTGCAGATACCAAACACAGACAGTGAGAGCATGGGTCACTCTGACATTAGAGAAAATACTTTCAGTCTGAGCATGCTGTCCCTGTTTATTTTTGCTACTAAGAAGTCTTGTGTGATGATATTTAACTGTAGCCAAAGACTATCCCTGGGGTAACTCAGCAACATCATCCTCCTTAGCTTTCTAAAATCCAAATAACAACTGACAGTTTTCCATAAAATCAAAGAGGATGTCAATAGTAGATAACGTTTATTGAGGGCTTCCTGGGTTCAGGCACACAGTATCTGTTGTTATTACATTTGATCCCTATACAACCCCTGGAGTTATCTACTTGGAACAGACACTGTGTAGACTTATGATTTCATGCTCTTATCTTCTGTGTCCTTGCTTAATTATTTAATAATAATAATAATTTACCAAGCTAGAGAAAAAATAATATATCAGCATTGATATTTTAAAAGAATATAATTATTATTTTAACTTTATGTATATATAATTGTAAGCCAAGAAATTAATAAAATAGAGGAAAACATGACATAGTAAAGTACTGTTATTTTGGTAGCAATGTGGATAAAAACAAGCAATATTTATTGAACATATCATATATACATACACATATCAGGTATGGTGACAAGAATCATGCCATCTCATTGTTTTAATCATTCTAGTATATACCTCAATTGAGGATATTGAGGCTTACTATATCATTCCTTAATTCATTTACCAAATAAAGAGTTGATCCACAGTTCACATTTAATCATAACTCAGAAACTGCATGTTCATATTATCATCACGCATTGATCAAAGAGTTATGGCAACATAATATGTTTCTGGACAGTGAAGAGTACTCCACACATACATACCCATTTAATGATTGTGGTAATTGGAGAAAGATGTGCTTGTCATCCTCATTTTGAAGTTAAGACGATAGTCTCACCAGTATCCCTGTGTATCCTTGGAAAAGTATCTGAACATAAGGACCCAGTAGACATTCAAACTCTTGGCCCCTCCAACCATATGCCTTCCCATAGGGAATTACTGAAAGACTGCTTCCCGTGGTTAGGCTTAGAGTACCTTGTGCTGTATTTCAGATAATCACATGTGATTAATAGTGAAATAGTTTCTGTGTCTGGGACTCTCAGAGTGCAGTGTGAGCCTTATGACTTTATGTAAGTAAAAAACACTACTATAAACCCCAGGTAGATCTGTCTCCTGATGCAAAGGCTAGAAGACAAGACACAAGAGAGAGAAGATAACATTAGCGATTTCCTGGGAGGGTGATAAGGAGTTAACTCTATAGGTGAATTCTCTTGCAGTCAGACATCAATCTCCAAAGAGAACTACGAGGTTGGGATAAGGAGGAAGGGAAGGCTCCAAGGAAAATACTCACATTTTAAATTTTCTGCTGCTGAAAGTCCATTATGAACTTGTGGAAAGCTTCTGGAAATTAGCAAATGAATTTATCTAATCCTCAAAATCAATGCAAATTTGTAAGTCAAGCTAGGCCTTTCTGGCCTGTGAAATGTTAAAAATAGACCCCCAATAAATGTTTTTAGTCTTAATAATCATAGTACAGAAGTAAAATACCCTTGGTTTTCCATTTTGAATCATCTGAGAAATAGTCCTGCAATGACACCAGTTAGTACTTTAAATTGGAAACTGAATGGCCCCACTCCCGTGTGTTTTCTTTTGCTCACCCTTTCTCTCCATTGTGTACTCCAGTTCTTTTAGTGTATCTATCAACCATGGAGTCACCCAGAACTGAAATTTCCACACCTAAATATTGTTTCATTTTTCCATCTTTAAACACGATTTTAATGGTTTTTACATTTAATGGTTTTAACATATCAGAAATATGTTACAGACTTTTGTTCAAATTATTTTCATTCAAAAGTACTGATTTCATCCACTAAGAACATAAAAAGGTCACATCTTGCACTCTTTATGTAGCTCCGAGTCTACCTGTGTCTTTGAATTATACTCTTCCTTATTGTTGTTCACTACCCTTCCTTCCTCAATCTCAAATTTTATTGTCTTTACTACTTCACCAACAGTTACCATGAAATTGGTCTTTCTACCCTCATAATGTGCTCACAAATAGTTATCCCTGGTACATATGTGACATAAGATCTATAGCTTCAGTGTCAAATTTAAAAAAGAAGTAGAATTGAAATGTTCATTGAAATTAATGTCTCTTGAATATAAACAGAAATTTCTACAGTCCCTATCATTTGATTTTTTTTTTTTTTTTGGTTTTTTCGAGACAGGGTTTCTCCATGTAGCTTTGCGCCTTTCCTGGAACTCACTTGGTAGCCCAGGCTGGCCTCGAACTCACAGAGATCTGCCTGGCTCTACCTCCCGAGTGCTGGGATTAAAGGCGTGTGCCACCACTTCCCGGCTCATTTGATATTTTATATATACTTTCTCTCACTTTTACTACACATCTGACTCCTGTAGATGCTATACATTTTTTTAATCCATTTCATATAGCATGATAATTTAGCAGACTTCTTAAGGATTTAGTGCTAAAATCTGCAGACCAGTGACTATCGTTAGTTCTGATAAACACTCTGGAATCAGGACACCCCTGTGAGCTCTCAAACCTTCTGGTTCTTTATCTAGAAAACGACAGTGGCAGCTGCCAGTTCATGGTCTTGTGGATAACTAAGCATCTCAAATGCACAGAGTAAAGTCAGTGTGGTCCAGGCACCTGCTAGCTACTCTGTAAATACTGTCTGTTCCCTGCACTCAGCACACAATGCAAATCCCTTCATCTAATCCCTTTTTATCAAAGCAAAAGCTTAACCCTGCTATCTCAGGCTCTTTGTGAGCGAACAACTTTTGTAACTTCTTTTCATTCACTATTGTCCCTTTTCTTAGCATATTCTGAAGCCAAACCAAAATGACTTATACGTAAGTTCTTTTGATCAATATGATTGAGCTGTTAATTGCTCAAGTGTCCTCCCCTGTCACCGCTTAATCTCAATACTACCCATCCTTCTTTACCCCAAACAGTTCATATGATATTTTGAGTTAGTCATCTCACTGATTGTTACTAGTCAAAAATAATTCTTATTTTTTGGACAGAAAGAGACAATATTTAATTCAAAGAGTGAAGTTGCAGCAAGAGGACTATATCTCAATTCTAAACAACTGTGAGATTTTTTTTTTTGCCTTGTCTTCATTTCACATCTGCTTAATTCTAATTTCTCTCTGACTTTTTAAATCTGAAACATAAAAAAGAGAGACATGATAGTCTTCCTACAGCTCCCAGGTCTAGAAGACACAGCCCGTTTGCACCATAATAAGGTGTCAATGCTCTCTCTCTCAGTCACAATTACACAGTTTTATAATCTCCATCCTACTCAGCCCAGCTCAGGCTTGGACAGTGGTGGAAATGAAGCAAGCAGGTCATTCTCTATCATAAAATCAGTGTATAATGGAACTGTGCAAATGTCTGAGTACAGATATCAGGCTGTAAGTACACGGTTCTCACTTTTATTGTAAAGCAAATACTTGTCTAAAATTTAAAATAGAATACATGCAAATGAATGAATGTAAAAGTAAAATATAATCAAGTAAAAGGAGAACAAGCAATACTTACTAAATGAAAAGTCATGTTGTATAGAAAACCCAGGCAGCTTTCCAGGAATAGATTCACAGAAAGTTTTTCTTACGTGCAATATCCAAGTTCACTTGTAAATGCTTTAATAGCCCAATTCATGTGTCCACTGTATTCTATTCATTCCCTTTATTACAGATGGTAACACTAAATTATAGAAAGATAAAGCAACTTGTACAACAATATACTGTAGCTAGAGTTTTTCTGGTCCTGCCTAGCCCACGGTCAGGACAAATCTCTCTTACTCGCCAGTCCCACAGCCACTCAGACCCAACCGAGTAAACACACAGACTTATATGGCTTATAAACTGTATGGCCGCAACAGGCTTTTTGTTATCTAGTTCTTATATCTTAAATTAACCCATATCTAATAGTCTATAAGTTGCCACATGGCTCCTTGGATACCGGTACCTTACATCTTGCTTTTCATGGCAGCGGCTGGCAGTGTCTCTATGCTCCAGCCTTCCACTTCTCAGAATTCTCCTCTCTCCTTGTCCAGCCTATACTTCCTGTCTGGCTACTGGCCAATCAGTGTTTTATTTATTAACCAATCAGAGCAACACATTTAACATACAGACCATCCCACAGCAATACACAACTAAAGAATAGTTGTCTCTGAAATGCAGTGAACTTCTTTCCACTTGTCTTTATCCATATACCACAAAGATTCCTTGAGTTGCCAGAGTCCAAGGATTCTAGAACATGGCAATTTTTTTTTTTTTTTTTTTTTTGCTTTTGGAGACAGGGTTTCTATGTGTAGCTTTGCACAATTTCTTTACTGCCGTGTCTCACATTGTTTGCACTAAAATACTTTGCACTGTTTGTGCTATGTATTATTTGTGATTCTGTTTTCCCCAGCACCCACTGTGGGGAGTTGGAATAATCATACTCTTTAGAAACAAGCTTTAAATGTATATATCAAGGCTTGGCATACTTAGCTTTCCTGGTATTCTTTCTTTGTTGGTGATGATGATGGTAAGTATTCAAAGTAGTTCTGAGCTTGGGGACACATGGTGCTTACTTTACTTACAAGATCTCATTTACTGGTTTTTACTCTTAATGAGGAGAATCCCACACACAAAAAAAGAATCATTATTTTTAATGACAGAACCTAGACTTTGCTTGGAGCTTTTTAGTATGTAAAATGATTATTGTGTGATTCTTCCTGGGGAGACATGAACAAACATCTGTTCATTCAGACAGGGCACTAAGGACAGACAAGGAAATGGTTCCATTGAAATCCTGATCAAGGAACTACCTTTTAATATTTTTATGTAGATGACATTGAGTTGACTGTAGACACCATACTATGAGACTGACTTCTAGAAATAAGTCATCATCAATAACTCAGGCTTTACACCAATTGAACAGTTCCTCATTCCCTTTTCCCTTGGAATCTCACTAGTTGTAATCTCTACTCTACTCCTCTGACTTTAATCTGGGGACCTCCCCAAGGAGGAATTCTGCAGTGTTTGTCTTACACTGATTTGTTTCACTTCACAGCATGCTGAGGTTTGTCACTATCATATGAAAGGTCGAGTGTCTTCTTTTTAAGATTAATATTATATTAAAAAATATAACACATTTTCTTTATTTTTCTCACAGACAATTAAAGTGCTTTCATCACTTGTCTATTGTGTAATGATGAAATGACCATGGACTACAGTTCTTCAAAATCCTCATTTCAATAACTTTACCGATATATCCAGAGTTGTAGTACTAGCTCATAGGAAAAGGGTACACATAACACACACACACACACACACACACACACACACACACACACACACACACAAACAATTTATGAGGGACTTTCACTCTATTATCTGTGGCTTTTACATCATTTTGCCTTCCCACCAACAGTGTACAAAGATTCTGACTCTTTCATATTCTTTTTTTTTATTTTTCCTCTGATCTCCAGGCAACTTTATTTATTAACATACAAATAAAATCAAATTTCAGCACAAATAAAATATCACCATAGTTTACACACAACCAAATTAAAATAAAAAATAAATCTTTTTTAAAGATCGAAGAAAAGAAAAGAAGAAAACACAGTATTTATTTATTTATTTAAAACATAATTTTGTATTGATTCTTTGGAAATTCCATATCATGCATCCCAATCCCACTAGTTTCCCAGTCCTTCATATTCTTAACAAGTTTTTCTCTACCTTTCTTTCCTTCTCTCTCTCTCTCTCTCTCTCTCTCTCTCTCTCTCTCTCTTTCTTTTTGCTGATTTTTAGCAGTAGTCATCTTGACAGGTAGGCAGTATATCACACTGTTGTTCGTGAGTTGCATTTTCCTGATTAGTGATGTTGATTATTATGATGATTAATTTTATGTCAGCCTGACACAAGCTATAGTCATCAAAGAAGAGGGCTCCTCAAATGATAAAATGCCTCCATAAGACTGGGCTGTAAGCAAAGCATGCAGTGCATTTTCTTAATTAGTGGTTTATGGGAGAAGGATGCAGCCCATTGTGGGTGGTGCCATCGCTGCTGGTGGTCCTAGTTTCAATAAGAAAGCAGGCAAAACAAACCTCAAGGAACTATTCCTTAAGCAACACCATTCCATGACCTCTCCACTAGCTCCTGCCCCCAAGTTTCTGCCTGATTGAATTTCTGTCCTGAGTTCCTCCAATGATGAACAGTGGTGTGGAAGTGTAAGCCAAATAAACTCTCTCTTCCTCAGTTTGCTTTTGGTCATGGTGTTTCATCATACAATAGTAACCCTGACTAGGACAACTATCTAGCCTGTTGAAGATTTAAATGGCTTTTAAAAAGAAATATTAATTCAAGGTCTTTGTCTTTTTTGTTTACTCCAGGTTTAATGCTTGTTTTAATATTTAATTGAAAAATATGTATGCTATTGTGTACAACATATTGTTTTAAAATATGTGAATGTGATACAATGACTGAATTTAAATAATTAATAGAGATATTACTTTGCATATTTATTATTTTTATTCAAGGATATACTTAAAATATAATCTCTCATGGGAGCTAGAAATGGCTTAGTTGTGAAAAGCTCCTATGGCTCTTGCAGAGGACCCAAGTTCCACTTCTAAGACTCACATGAGACAGCTCATAACTGCCATAACTCAAGCTCCAGGAATTCTGACTCATTCTTTTTGACACTGTTCAAACCTGCTCACCCATGTGCACATGCCTACACATACACACACACAAACAAAAAGCACACACACACACACACACACACACACACACTCACAAACACACATGCCATTCAAAATACTAAAATAAATATTAGGTCTCCATGATTTCCAAGAACCCAGGCATTATCATTCATCACAGTGTCATTTGAAGTCTATGCTACTTGTTATTTGTTATTCAGCTGTAAGAATCTTTAACATATTTTGAGCATCAATCTCTTTTGAGGTATATAGTTCGTAAATATGTTCTCTAATTCCAGAGTTTCCTTTTCATATTGTTAACTCTATGCTCGACTGTGCAGACTCTCTTTACTTAAACAAATCCTCCCTCATGTCTCTTTGTTCTGCTACTTGTGAATCTTATGGCATACCCAAGAAATGAGCTCACTATCTTCTGCATGTTACTTACATTCCCCACATGTGGTTTTACTTATCTCTATAGACAGATAATTTATGAATTTATATTTCTAGTCTTAACTTGATTTTCATGTTGAAGATTTACATATTAATCTCTTGACTACTCATATATTTCGGTAATTTAAGAATATTTAACATTTATTTTTTTCATATTGAAACACAAAATTCCTTCCAGAAAATCTGGCAATCAAAAGAGTTGGTACTACCAGCAAGCTGAAATATCCCTTTTATCATGAAGGTTATTCTCTCGCACGTGCATGTGCTCTCTCTCTCTCTCTCTCTGAAATGATCACTATACTAACACTTCTGTTCCACTCACCCATCTGTTTATTACTGTTCCAACAACACACACTGCTGTAATTAGCAATTATTTGCTGTATTATATCATTTTCATAAATATAGCACACTTACTTAAAATCGTTTTTTAGCATCAATGGAGATTTCAGTAGTTTTTGGTTTTATCCATTTAAGTAATGTTCCTATGATTATCTCTACACATGTCTTTGAGTGCCCATTTGGTACTAATTTATGCGATTTATACCTAGCAAACATCCATATTTTCAGCTCTGTAAATATTGCACACTTACATCATCATTCTGTACATATTTCAGTGCTCTAACAATTGATATTTTCCTGTGTATTTCATGGGCTATGTAAAAATGTCACCTTCAGTTTTGATCTGTACTTAGGAATGGAGTTTAGAGTCTCCTGCCTAATTATAGACCACTGTGTAGCTATCTTTTTTCAATGTGGTACCTATCTGATGTTGATGATATTCTATAACTGGTAACTTCAATAGTATTGAAATGTAAATCTTTGTGCATACATGTGTGATTAATGCATCATAGTTTGAAGTCCTTTATCAAAATCATGTATTGCAAACTACATTCCTCTATCTTCACCTATCATCTTTGATTTGCTATTGGTATATTTAGATGAACACAAGTTTATTCCAACATTTATATTTACAATTACTTATTTATTTAATGTGTATGCTCAGGAGTGTGTATGTACCACAACATGCCCATGGAGGACAAAGGACAACCTACAAGAGTTCTTGCTCTATTACCATGTTGTCCTCGGAATTGGACACATATCAACAAACTTGGCAGCAAGCATCCTTACCTACTTAGCTCTCTTGCTGGACCAAGTCATTTTTAAATGTAATCTGATTTATAAGATTTTATTGTTTGGGTTTTTCATTTGCTTGTTTTTTTACTTTATTTTTTTGTTTTTTTTCTTTAGGAAACATTTGACTACCCCAAAATAAAGCAAGACATATGTTTTTCTAAGGTTTATATTATTTTCCTGTTAAAAACTATATCCAAACTACATTAGAAATCATTTTTTATGTATGATACATACAAGATTTAAGTAAATGTTTTCATTAGAAGTCCCGGAAATATATAACCATATTGAGACAACATAGCTTTGTGTTCGACTGTATTCTGGACTCGTATCTTTCATTGGTTTATTAATCTATACTTCTACTCATGCCAGTAGGTTCTGTGGAATAAAGAGCGACATTAACGTTTGCTATGGCAAGTGTTATTTGCTATGACCTGACCAAAGAGTATGACATTGAAGGTGAAGTTATTTGAGTAAAGCATTACAACAAACGCATCAGCAACAATGAGACAAAGATAAGGAGGAAGTACCGGAAAAACCCCTTACTTCAGTGCTACTTGCTGGGCTTTTGAGAGTGATAATTAATCACATCCCTTTCCCATCTGGATTCTGAAACAAGCAAGAAACAAAAAGCATCATCAGTTAGGGATCAAAATATCAACTTTACTGCCATTAAAGCTAGGTGCAAAGCTATTGTTTTGCATGTGATGAAAAATGAATCCTCTTAGAACTTCCCCATGACTTGACCCACATAATGATAAAATATTAATATTCAGAACTTTGTTTCATCTAATTTGAGATTTGAGTCCCTGAATGTAGGAACAGTGCAAAGATTTAAGTCCATAAGGCTTGTAAATTATTCATTCCAAACAAGTAATGGATGTTTGTTCCTCGCAACCCAATCAATCAGACAATCAGTACTTTTTCCAAGGGGAGAAATAAAACATGATAAAAAGGAGACCCAGATACTGTTAGGTTAACACATGGAAAGTTTGTATATGGAAGTAGAGTGTCTGGTTTCTTTAACAAACCCAATTGTAGTTATGTAGCAATTAAAAGGATATTCATATTTTTTAGGCAGTGTGCAGATGTCAATGTATTTTCATATCTATTTAGAGGAAAGAGAGTCAGTTATTTTCTCGCATGTGGTTCCTCCGAGGTTGACATGCTGCAGGGGATGACTTCTCATCCATGCACATACTGGCAACACACTTCGGAGTTTATAGGTGAAAATAAGAGTATAGGAAGTTAGAAGGATTACATGGTGGGCTGGTTTTGGTAGGAGTTGGAGGGGAGGGAACAGAGATGGGGATTTGATTGATCAAAATTGAAATACGAAATTCCCAAAGAATACATAAAGATATGATTTAAATACTGATCAGATCGTTAAATGAGAGAGGGAATTGGGAATTATGCATCTGATAAGACATTGACATCTGTCATACATAAAGAGTTCCTATTATTCAACAACAAAATATATGTGACAATTACCCTGATTTAAAAATAAGCAAATGATATTAATGGGCATTTTTACTAAGAAAATATGCCATTAACAAATGAGAATGTGAAAAGTACTTTTAATATCACAGGTCATTTATTAAAAAAACAAATTAAAAAATAAAGTAAGACACCATTTCACTTCTATTAAGATGGCTGTTGCCAAACAGGAAAAACAAAATGGACAGATAATTTAAAAATGTAGATGATGATACAGGGAACATTTCTCACTTGATATATGGTTTGTAAAATATTTTAACCCATGTGTAAAAAAGTACGGTGAGTTGTCAAATTTACATGCACCACTAATATTAAATTACAAGTCTCACTTTTGGATATAAAGCTAAAATAATCAAGAGTATGTTGTGAAGATGTGTTCATATGCCTGTGTTCTGTAGTCACAGTGTGAAGGAAATGGAAGTAATATATATGTGAACACATGAAGAGACAGACTCTGGTAGACGCAAGGGGAGATCACTCAATATTCAAAACCAAGGAAAATTTAGATAGTCCTATAGATGAGACAATGGCATTAGAAGAGATAGTCCTCTTAGGAAACTTTACATTATAAATTATTCTCATACGATGATCTTAGAGCAGTCAAAATGATAGAGATAGAAAGTATAGTGGTATTTTCTCAGGATTTTCAATATAAATAATGGGAAATTAGTATTTAGTGGGTGGACTTCCAACTAGAAAAGAGGAAAATGTACTGGAGATGGGTATATGGTGGTGCTCCTTATACAATGTGAATATAGTTAATGCTGCTGAATCGTATATTTCAGAATGACCATATAAACATAAAGTTTATGTTATATTTCCCTACAATAAAAAGGGAAAGAAATTGCAACATCCAATCCTTGACAGTACTTCAGATTTTAAAATCGTTATAAAAAAATTGATATTCATTATAAATTTACCACTTAACTGTGAATGTAAAAATAATGTCACTGTATTCTTCTATTGATACTAAGGAATACTTATTAATATATGTATACTGACAATATTCATGTGAATGTTATGAATCTGTAATAATATGAAAAATGACTTAAGTAAACTTATGAATATTGTTAGAGCAAGCACTGTATCAGTCCTCTATGGAGTGCTACCGACTTGCTTACTTTTCCTGTCCTAACAGACATGTATGAAATAATTCCATATGCATTAGGAACTCTATCAGGTTTGGGGTATAAAGTTCTGAATAAGTGAGTGTAAGAGACAAAGTGAATTTATTTTTTTTATGGTTAAAAAATATAAAAATGTCATTCACAGTGAAATTTTAGTCAATACTATTCTGAATTTTATATGCATTATTACATGAGTTATGAACATTGATCTATACATTTTAGGTACCACTTAGATATTAATTATATTTCTTTTTTTGTTTTTAAATTTATTTTATTTTATTTTACAATATAATTCAACTTTACATATCAGCCATAAATTCCCCCTTTCTCCCTCCTCCCGTCCCGCCC
>CABHPP010139787.1:0-20483 GCA_902168425.1 Peromyscus attwateri | reverse complement strand
TCTCTCTCTGTCTTTTGGTTAGTTTGGATAAGGGCTTGTCTATCTTGTTGATTCTCTCAAAGAACCAACTCTTTGTTTCATTGATTTTTTGTATTGTTCTCTTTGTTTCTATTTTGTTGATTTCAGCTCTCACTTTGATGATTTCCTGGCGTCTATTCTTCTTGGGAGACTTTGCTTCTTCTTGTTCTAGAGCTTTCAGGTGTGCTGTTAAGTCACTAGTGTGAGATTTCTCCAACTTCTTTATGTGAGCATTTAGTGCTATGAATTTCCCTCTTAGCACTGCTTTCATAGTGTCCCATAGGTTTGGGTATGTGGTGTCTTCATTTTCATTGATCTCTAGGAATTCTTTAATTTCTTTCTTTATTTCTTCACTAACCCATTGGTGATTCAGTTGAGCATTATTCAGTTTCCATGAGATTGTAGGTTTTCTGTAGATTTTGTTGTTGTTGAAATCTAACTTTAGACCTTGGTGGTCTGATAGAACACAGGAGGTTATTCCAATTGTTTTGTATCTGTTGAGAATTGCTTTGTGGCCAAGTATGTGGTCGATTTTGGAGAAGGTTCCATGGGATGCTGAGAAGAAGGTATATTCTTTTTTGTTAGGATGGAATGTTCTGTAGATATCAATTAAGTCCATTTGGGTCATGACATCAGTTAAGTCCTTTATTTCTCTGTTAAGTTTCCATTTAGGAGATCTGTCCAGTGGTGAAAGTGGGGTATTGAAGTCTCCCACTATTAATGTGTGGGGTTTTATATGTGGTTTAAGCTTTAGTAGTGTTTCTTTTACATATGTGGGTACCCTTGTGTTTGGGGCATAAATGTTCAGAATTGAAATTTCCTCTTGGTGGATCCTTCCTGTGATGAATATGTAATGCCCTTCTTGATCTCTTTTGATTGATTTTAGTTTGAAGTCTATTTTGTTGGATATCAGGATGGCTACACCCGCTTGTTTCTTAAGACCGTTTGATTGGAAAGTCTTTTCCCAGCCTTTTATTCTTAGGTAGTGTCTGTCTTTGTATTTGAGGTGTGTTTCTTGTATGCAACAGAAAGATGGGTCCTGCTTTCGTATCCATTCTGTAAGCCTGTGTCTTTTTATAGGCGAATTAAGTCCATTGATATTAAGAGATATTAATGACCAGTGATTGTTCATTCCTGTTATTTTTTGGTGGTAGTGTGTCTGTACTTCTTATCTTTGGGGTTTACTGCTGTGGGGTTATGTATTGCCTGTGTTTTCAAGGGTGTATCTGACTTCCTTGGGCTGGAATTTTCCTTCTAGTGCTTTCTGTAGGGCTGGGTTTGTGGATAAGTATTGTTTAAATCTGGCTTTGTCTTGGAATGTCTTGTTCACTCCGTCTATGATGATTGAAAGTTTTGCTGGGTATATTAGTCTAGGCTGGCATCCATGGACTCTTAGTGTCTGCATTACATTTGTCCATGTTCTTCTGGCTTTCAAAGTCTCCATTGAGAAATCGGGTGTTATTCTGATGGGTTTGCCTTTATAGGTCACTTGGCCTTTTTCCTTTGCTGCTCTTAATATTCTTTCTTTATTCTGTATATTTAGTTGTTTAAATATTATGTGGCGAGGGGACTTTTTGGGGGGTCTAGTCTGTTTGGTGTTCTATAGGCTTCTTGTATCTTCATTGGCATTTCCTTCTTTAAGTTGGGAAAGTTTTCTTCTATGATCTTGTTGAATATATTTTCCGCGCCTTTAAGTTGGTATTCTTCTCCTTCTTCTATCCCTATTATTCACAGGTTTGGTCTTTTCATGGTGTCCCAGATTTCTTGGACATTTTGGGTCATGACTTTGTTGGCTTTAGTGTTTTCTTTGACTGATGAATCTATTTCTTCTACCGTATCTTCAACGCCAGAGATCCTCTCTTCCATCTCTTGCATTCTGTTGGTTATACTTGCATCTGAAGTTCCTGATCATTTACTTAGATTTTCTATTTCCAGCATTCCCTCTGTTTGTGTCTTCTTCATTTTTTCTATTTCCCTTTGCAGGTCTTGGACCTGTTTCATTGCTTTTTCATGGCTTTCTTTCAGAGCTTTATTGTTTTCTTCCAGGACTTTATTGTTTTCTTCTACTTTAATTGTCCTTTCCTCTAGGTATTTACAGCGTTCTTGCCATTTTTTTGTCTGTTCCTCTATATAAGCCTCTACCTTCTTCATGATGTTATTCATAAGGCTATTTTCTTCTGCTTCTTCCAATTTTTGATGATCAGCTCTAGATGTTGGAGGAGGGCTAGGTTCTGGTGATGCTGTATTGCTCTTCATTTTGTTGTATGTACTTCTGCCTAGACGTCTGCCCATCTCCTAGTGTTCGATCTTGGTCTTATCAGCGCACTTGGTGGAGAAAGAGCTGACAGATTCGGGAAGTCTCTCTCTTTTGTCCAGATGGGACTCTCTTCTCCAAATGGGAAGTGCGAGGCAGGTTGGGAGCTCTTATTCAGATGGGAAGGCCTAAGCAGGATGGGAGCTATTGTCCAGATGGGAAGTCCGAGGCAAGATGGCAGCTCTTGTTCAGAAAAGAGGTCTCTTGTCCAGAAGGGAAGTCCGGGGTAGGATGGGAGCTTTGTCCAGAAGGGAAGTCCGGGGCAGGATGGGAGCTTTGTCCAGAAGGGAAGTCCGGGGCAGGATGGGAGCTTTGTCCAGAAGGGAAGTCCGTCCGGGGCAGGGTGGGAGCTGGGGGCCGGTCTCTAAGTCTCAGGAAGTGGCGGGGGTCTCCGGGGGTGCTGGACTTGGGGGCAGGGCTTGGAGACTGCAGGGGATCTTGGAGAAGGGGGCCCTTCCCGGTAGGGGTGGGGGTATTAGGGAACCTGCCCGCTGGCCAGAACTTGGGGTCAAGGTGCGCAGGTCTTGCCAGGGGTGGCTGGCGCCCAGGGTCGGGATCTAGGGTGAGGGCAGGCACTCACCTTTGTCCAGAAGGGAAGTCTGTCCGGGGCAGGATGGGAGCTGGGGGCTGGTCTCTAAGTCTCAGGAAGTGGCGGGGATCTCCGGGGGTGATGGACTTGGGGGCAGGGCTTGGAAACTGCAGGGGATCTTGGAGAAGGGGGGGGGCTTCCCGGTAGGGGTGGGGGTAGAAGGGAGCCTGCCCGCTGGCCAGAACTTGGGGCCAAGGTGCGCAGGTCTTGCCAGGGGTGGCTGGCGCCCAGGGACGGGATCTAGGGTGAGGGCCTAAAAAATTCTTAACTGACTTTGGGCCAGAAAAATAGCTCAGATAAAAAAGTCACCTTTCAAAGAGCCTAATGACCTGAATTTGATCCCTGGGACCCATCTGTTGGAAAGATCAACCCCCAAAACATTGTTGTGATGTCTACACATATGCCTCTCACACAAATAAATAAAATATTTTTGAAAAAATCATTGGTTGGTATTCCCAAGGATAGGGAATCATAATAGATAGTTACAGATGGACTGGGGATAGACTGGAGTGGGAGGATCATATGGGGAGAGGAAGAAAAGAGCGGACAAGGGAAGGAATACATGGAAGTACAAATAAAACTAAGGACCATTGGAGGGCTTGTATGTAAACCTAATACAACAAAAGCGTCTTAAAATATATACAAATATGAAAGAAATTATGGATTGTAATCACCAAATACTGGGGGAGACAAGTGCCACGTAGACATCTCTTGCCACACAATGAAACCCCAAATGCCAGGAATTGGTTACATCTAATCGAGTTTTCATAATTGACCCCATGGAAACTCCCACATAACTCAGGTAAGTCACTGTTGTTGAAGAAAATACCTATATAATTCATTGACCATGCAGAAGTTGAGTTTGTACCTACCAAATGTTGTGGGATATTTATATACTGTGTGAATATATATTGCTGTGATAGGTGTAATAAAAAGTGGAATGGCCAATAGTTATCAAAAGAGGATGGGTGAGATTTCTAGGAGAGAGAAGAAGAGGCTGGCACATGGTTTATACCAGCAAGATGCAGCGGAAGCAGGATGTGCAGTATGGAGATAAGGTAACTGAGACACATGGCAGAATGTAGATGACAAAATATCAGTTAATTAAGTTATATGAATTAGTTGGGAAAAAGCCTAAGCTAAGGCCAAACTTTTACAATTAATAATAAGTCTCTGTGTCATTTTTTTCTGGGCTGACAGTACTGACAAAAAATATGACTCAGAATAGAGGTAACTGAGCCAGACAAAAGAACATAGAGTAATAAAAGCAGGTTAATTTAAGTTATAAGAGCTAGTGGGAGAAACTTAAGCTAATGGTAAAGCTTTCATAATTAATATGAGGGTTTGCGGTCTGATGAGAAAGTACTGCACATATAGCATAAAATGTGAAGGTTCAAATATCCAAACTTAGGGCCTGAAAAAGTTTTTAAAAAGTTGTGGACAAGTGTCTCACCATAGGCACTAGGATCCAAAAAGCCATCTTATGCACTAGGGACAGGTCACGGTCTCACTGCCTGGTGGCCCCCTATACAGTTCAAGCTAAACAACTGTCTCACTTATCCAGAGGGCCTAGTCCAGTACCATGGGGGCTCCTCAGCTATTGGTCCACAGTTCATGTGTTTCCACTAGTTTGGCTATTTGTCCCTGTGCTTTTTCCAATCATGGACTTGATAACTCTTGCTCATAGAATCCCTCCTCTCTCTCATCAATTGGACTCCTGGAGCTCGGCCTGGGACCCAGCTGTGGATCTCTGCATCTGCTTCCATCAGTCACTGGATACACAGCCTCGGTGCAGGGAGGAGAGGCTTGGACTTGCCTCAACTGAATGTACCAGGCTCTCCTGACTCCCCATGGGAGACCTTGCCTTGGAGGAGATGGGAATGAGGGGTGAGTTGGGGAGGGGAAGGCTGGGGGTGGGAGGAGGGAGGACAGGGGAATCTGTGGTTGATATGTAAAATGAATAGAAAATCTCTTAATTTAAACAAGAAAAGGGGGAAAAAGTTGTGGACAAGGAGCTAGACATGGCTTCTGAGAGGTGTGACTTCTGACCACTACCTGAGGGCTTGAGCCAGCCACCAGCATAGTAGACAGACTGGTCAGAGAAGGCTGCAGACATGCAGAAAGACATGTCCAGATGCAGAAAACCTCTAAAAAGGTACAGTATTCCTAAAAAGGTGCTTAGGCATAACAACAACAACAAAAAAGAAAATGTGTATAGGCAGTTATAAAAAAGAATAAATAGTTTAAAAATAATAAAGTACAAATTTGATAATAAAATAATAAAGATTAGATTTGATTGGGGGAGACTTTCTCAGGATCTTGGCTGCACACATGAGGGAGGAAGCCAGAAAAGACTATATGACAGGTAACATGTACACTGATTCCTGTGTATGGAAATAGCTCTGAAACTGGATGAGACATGATAAATCTTGTTAGCTACAGAGTCCTCATGACTTATTATTACATCCAGTCCTTTCATATGGCATTGATGGAGATTTATGTTATAGTTTGGTTGTGTAGTCCAAATGGACTTATAAAGCTGACAGATGTCTTTTCCCTACTTAAACACAGAACAGAGAATCATCTTTAGCTGATTTGTGCATATGGCACATTCCATACTTGTGTTAATAAAGATATATATGTGTGGTGGTATTGTATTCCCCAAAATACTATGCACTCTAATAAACTTATCTGGGGTCAGAGAAAGAACAGCCACAATATTAAACATAGAGGTTAGGCAGTGGTAGCACACGCCTTTAATCCTAGCATTCCAGAGGCAGAAATCCATCTGTTCAAGGATACAGCCAAGCATGGTGACTCACGCCTTTAATCCCAGAAAGTGAGCCTTTAATCCCAGGGAGTGGTGGTAGAAAGCAAAAAGGTATATAAGGCGTGAGGACCAGAAACTAGAAGCATTTGGCTGGTTAAGCATTTGGCTGGTTAAGCATTTGGCTGGTTAAGCTTTCAGGCTTCTAGCAGCACAGTTCAGCTGAGACCCATTCGGATATGAGGACATAGAGGCTTCCAGTCTGAGGAAACAAGACCAGCTGAAGAACTGGCGAGGTGAAGTGGCTGTGGCTAGTTCTGTCTCTCTGATCTTCCAGTTCACACCAATACCTGCCTCAGGTTTGATTTTAATAATAAGAACCTTTTAAGATTCATGCTACATATATGTTACCTTATGAATTTTTTGTGTTTTCAGAAAAAAAAGGACCATACACCGATGAAGATAGGTAGCCCAGGTGATCCAGCCTTTCAGAATGCCTCTGTTACAGTTTCCTCAAAATTCTACATTCAGGACAACTACAATGCAGCTATCTGAGATGATCAAGCCTCACAAACTAGTCCAGGCAGGACTTCAGATAAGCTTACACTTTCCCATTACACAGGGGCTAAACAAAAAAATAATATAGCTAGCTGTCCCAGGACTTGACCATTATCCTAATTGTCTCAGGGTCCCCTAAATTTGCTATCACTCTCAAACAATGGGAACCAATCTAGAGAACATGATGCCCACATTCCCAAAAGATGGTGTGGGTAGTTTTTGGTCATTCGGTGAGTTATGGATATTCGTATAGTTTAGAGACCTTGGTTGAAAGTTGTTACTGGTAATGGTCAGGGAGTAAACTAAACAAAGGAGGATAGATTCAGGGATATTTTTCTAAAAAGATAAAAAGGGATATATATATATGTGTGTGTGTGTGTATATATATATATATATATATATATATATATATATATATATGATAGGGTAAAAGGCAGATTATTGGATCTACTTTTAAACTTAAAAACACCTATTAATTTCAAATATTTTACATTGGTATGGATTTTTGCATATTGATACAAATTTAAGGTTATTTTTGTTATAACATACTGTATATATGTTTCTACTCTTTTTTAAAGTATTGTACCTATAGAGGTCACTTAAAAATGTAATTTAAAGTTCTAGTATTTAAAAACAATTTAGGATAATTAAGAAATGCAGGTTAGTAGTTAGTCTTCTATAACAATCAAACTTGTAGTCATGTTAGGTATGTTTTCAAGGTCAATTAGAGATAGATGGTTTTCAAACATTTAAGAGACCTACAGAATATGACATTTAAGATGTTTTAATAACATAAGGCTTTTCATGACAGTGAGATGCATCTGCTCCTGGCAGGAACAATTTACTTCAAAAAAAGAATGAGGGGCATCAAAGAACCTCCATATGGAGTTTACTTTCAATGTGGCAAAGTTATCCATCTGGGCAAGAACTTGCCCTTGCCTGGGCTGTTGACAGTATGCTGCCCAAAGTGTACAATCAGGACACACACACACAAAGGAGACTACCAAACTTTGCCAAGACAAGGTATGATATTCCTTCAAAAATTCCTTCTTGCCAGAAAAGTTGGTCAGATATTCTAGGTCTATAGGCCAAAGATGGATTCCCCAACATTGCCAAGGAATCTTAAGTGACTGTGAAGGAGACCAACAGTCCCTGTAGTTTCTATAGTTTTGGAAGTTGTTTTTTCTGCACTTCTTGTTTACTCAGGTAATATTATATCCTTCTCAGGTTTTTAAGGGATTGACAATGAGATGGTTGTATTTACAGTTTTCATTGTTACCAAATTCAAAAAAGAAACTCACAATAGAGGTATAAAGTATATAAGGTTGAGAGACATACAAGCTTAAGTTGTTTATCTAAAAATATGTTTTGATGTCTAGAAAGATATTTTAGGATGGTAAGACAAGTTATGATAGGAAGTACTTTAGGTATAAAACTTTGAACTCAATAGAATGGGATAGATAATATCATACTTTCCCCTAATTTGTCAAATACATATGGACTTGACATTGTAAATGCAATTCTTACCTATTAATTGTTCTTATTATACATAGTTTTACTGGATAAGAGTTAAAACCTCTCCTTTTTATTTAGACAAAAAGAGGGAAATTATGTGGGGGTATTTGTACACTGTGTGAAAACATATTGCTCTGATTGGTGTAATAAAAAGCTGAATGGCTGACAGCTAGGCAGATGATAGGTGGGATTCCTGGAGAGAGGAAGAGGAGGAGGAATCTAGGCATTCAGATTATGCCAGCAAGGCTCTATGGAGACACTGAAGAGGTCAGAAATGTGATATAGAGTAGAGGTAAACTGAGCCATGAGGAAGAATGTAGATTAATAAAAGCATTTTAAGTAATAAGAGCTGGTGGGACAAGCGTAAGCTAATGGCCAAGCTTTCATAATTAATAATAAGTCTCTGTGTCATTATTTGTGGGCTGTCGATTGTGACAAGAAAGTACTATTGCAATCTAAAGCCTTCACCCTTACTGACTAGTGTTCACGACACTGGAAGGTACCCTGCACACCACCAGAGGAAAAAGGTAAACACTAACCTTGCTATAAACTCTTTGATCTACATTGATGACTTCCCTGCAAGATGAGTTAGTGAAATAGTGACACAAAGATTTGGGAGTAACCAACCACCATCTGATCAGAAATCAGACCCACTTTATGAGATGGAATTCATGTCTGATACTCACAGGCTGGCCAAGAACCTGAGACTCGAAATGCCAGGGAACTAGGGGAAAACCAGATACTATTGTTCTACTAAAAGAATATATCAATAAAATGACTACTGATGACATCCTGCTATATTCACACATCAATGCCTTGCTCAGCCATAATTAGAGAATATTCCTTCTATAATAGATGGGAACAAATACCCACAGTCAGACAATGTGCAGAGAGAGTAAGAGACCTTGGAACAGTCAGTCCTAAATGGGATGTCCCCATCAAATTCCTCCCTTCCAGAGCTCAGGGGACTCTGCAGAAGAGGAAGCTGACAAATTGTAAGAGCCAGTAGGGATGGAAGACACCAAGGAAACAAGGCTTTCTAGACAAAACGTGACTGACACACATGAACTTAGAGAGATTGTGACAGTACAAAGGACCTGCACAAATCCAAGCCACATGTGATGAGTTGGGAAGTAGACAAAGCTCCTGTCCCTAACCCAGAAGCTATGTCCAATTGATAACCACTGAAAAAGGAAAAATTCATTTTCTTGAATGGAGTCTCACTAGGGAAACAAACCAAACTTAAGGGTAAGCCCCATGCCCAGCAGTAGATAACTAACACAAAATGAACTCAATGGTATGTATGAAGAATTTTTGTCTTACAATAAATGTCTGGGAATTTTTTATTTTTACTTTTCATTCTTTTGTAAAAGTTTACAGATCTTTTACCTATATATTATGGTGTTTGATTTTATTTTCATGGTCTTTCTGTATGTGCAAATGTGTATATCTTAGTGTATATGTTTGTTTCTTGTGCATTTTTGCTTTATTTTTTGTTTGTTTTGTACTATTTTTGTTTGTTTTAATTTTATTCTATTTTGTTATTATTATTTTTGTAGACATTTCTTTGTATTATAATGAAATGAAAGAGTGTGGATTTGGGTGGGTGGGGAAGTGGGAAGGCTTAGGAAGGAGTTGGGAGAAGGTAAACACTAATCAGAATATATTGTGTGAAAAAAATTTATTTTCAATTAAAAAATGACTATGTTTGCCCTTTTGCTATTTCATTGTAAGAATACATTATTTTATACTTTATTTGATATATACCTTTTATCATTTTCCCTCTTTTCTAGTTTTTAAACATATATTCTATTATTATTGTTTGAGATGTTCATACAGTAGCACTGTATTTACATCATTTCTGTCCTACACTCTCACCCATCTAACTTCTTCCTGGTTCCCTCCACTTCCTCTCATCTTCCTGAATTCTTATTCTTCTATTGTCATTGACACAAACACATACATATATTGTAGCATGAATCTTAAAAGGTCTTATTTATAAAAACAATCATGGAGCCAGGTATTGGGGTGAACGCTGAAAGATCAGAGAAGCAGAACAAGGCACAGCTAACCTCGCCTTGCCAACTTCTCATCTGATCTTGTTTCTTCAGACTGGAAGCCTCTGTGTCCTCATCCAAATGGATCTCAGCTGAACTTCTGCAAAAGGCCTAAAAGCTTAAAAAGCCCCCAGTTCCTGGTCTTCATGCCTTATATACTTTTCTGCTTTCTGCCATTACTTCCTAAGATTAAAGGCATTTCTTTCCCAAGCAAAACATGAGATCTCAAGTGCTGGGATTAAAGGTATGTCACCACGCCTGGCTGTTTCCAGTGTGGCCTTGAACTCACAGAGATCCAAATGCCTCCAGAATGCTAGGATTAAAGGCTTGTGCTACCACTGCCTAACCTCTATGTTTAATATAGTGTCTGTTCTATTCTCTGACCACCAGAAAAGTTTATTGTGGTGCACAATATATCAACCACAATATAGAAATATTTGTACAGATAAATAAAGCTTTTGAGTCAATTTAGAGTTATACACACACACAGAGAGATACATACACACACACACACACACACACACACACACACACACACACACACGGAATTAGAAAATCCATTATTGGCTTATCCCTAGAGAAGACTAATCTGAACACAATTTCTCAAAAGAAGATACAAAAATGTATATGAAATATTTTAATAGGTAATAAGGTAGTGGATTTCCACATGGCTTCTTTATACAGTCTTAGATTTGTTAACCAATCTTACTTGTTCAATAGATTGTTTAAATTGATAGCCATCATAAACATAAATTAGTTTTATCCAACAAATCTCACTGGGTATACAAAACACTCTTAATACCAGGCCCTATACCTGGAGATTTTTTTGTTGGTTTGTTTCATAATTCTTCATTAGTGCTTCCTTCCTTCCTTCCTTTCTTCCTTCCTTCCTTCCTTCCTTCCTTCCTTCCTTCCTTCCTTCCTTCCTTCCTTCCTTCCTTTCTTTCTTTCTTTCTTTCTTTCTTTCTTTTCTTTATTTATTTCCCCTTAGAAGTCTTTATGTACATATTATGATTTCAGGTTTTGTGTTTTATGGGATTTCTGTGTGTGCAAATCTGTGTGTCTCTGAGTCTTTGTGTTTCTTGAGCTTTTTCTTTTGACTCTTCTTCTGTTTGTTTGTTTGTTTGTTTGTTTGTTTGTTCTGTCCTATTCTTGTTTGGCTTTTCATTTTTATCTAGTTTTAGTGAATTACTATTACTATTCTTAAGATTACTGTTTGTATGATAATGAAATAAAGAAAGAAAAGGTATATATTTGAGTGGGTAGAGGAGTGGGGAGAATCCAGAAGTAGTTGGAGGAAGAAAAACTGTAAACAGATTATATTGTATTAAAAATCTAATTTTAATAAAACATGATATTTCCATCAGTCACTGAATGAGGGCTCTTTGATGAAAGTTAGGGTATTATGCTATCTAATCACCAGAGTAGGCCAGTTCAGGCACCCTCTCGACTATTGCCAGTAGTCTAAGATGGGATCATCCTCGTGGGTTCCTGGGAAATTCCCTAGCACTTTGTTTCTCCCTATTCTCATGATGTCTTCATTTAGATCCAAGGCTAGATGCCAGGCTGAGCTCCAGGAGTCCAATTGATGAGAGAGGAGGGATTCTATGAGCAAGGGACATCAAGGTCATGATGGGAAAATGTACAGAGATGACCACCCAAACTAGTGGAAATGCATGAATTGTGGACCAATAAATGAGGAGCCCCCATGGTAGTAGACTAGGCCCTCTGGTTAGGCGAGACAGTTGTTTAGCTTGAACTGTTTAGGGGGCCCCCAGGCAGTGGGATCGGGAGCCATCCCTGGTGCATGAGCTGGCTTTTTGGATCCCAGTGCCTATGGTGGGACACTGCAGCCTTGGTGCAGGGAGGAGGGGCCTCCAACCTGCCTCAACTGAATGTAGCAGGCTCTGCTGACTCCCCAAGCAAGACATGAGATCCTGGGATTAAAGGTATGTGTCACCTTGCCTGGCTATTTCCAGTGTGGCTTTGAACTCACAGAATGCTCGAATTTAAGGTGTGTGTGCCACCATTTTCTGACCTCTATGTCTATCTAGTGGCTGTTCTGTTCTGTTCTCTGACCCCCAGATGTTTATTGGGGTGGACAATATATCAACCACAGAGGAGAGGGGAATCTGTGGTTGGTATGTAAAATTAAAAAACATGATGTTCACGTAAGAGGAAATATGTAAATATGTTTTCTTTGTTCAATGACTTATATGTAGATTCACATATATAAGTTAGTTCAGTACAAGTCTTTACTGATTATTATTTTTTATATACAAATTTGCATATTCTCCTCTCTCCTTCCTTCTTTCATTTTCTTTCTCTTTTCCCAGTAATTTTGAAAATATTTGTTTACGTTTCAGTATTTATGTGAACTATTGCAATTTTCTTCATTAGTACCTGACATATGCCAATATTTAGTACATGTAAAATGCTTACAACAGTGTATGACACACAGTAACTAGTAGTAAAATTATGTGTGTGTATTTTCCCCAAAGGATCTCTTTTATTTGCTACTAATTTCACTGGAAATAAAAACATATGCTACTAATATTACCCTTAGTCAAATGTATAAACACTCCTTAGACACTAAATTTCACAATAGGAATCATTATTCATAACAATACTGAAATAACTTGAATGTTATATACATTTGACAAGGCAACTCAATAAAATGCATTTTGCAGTATAACTATCATAGATGATCTCTAAATAGGCTAACAAAATTTACTGAAATACCTATGGAGTATTTGTGCTTTATGATTTAGAGAAAGTAGTGTCTGCAATGGCATTTAAAATTTTTAAATGATTAAAATTTCAATTACTGGTCCTTTATATAAAATTAAAACAACGTAAGTTTTTCAATTTAAAATATGATGCTGTTTGCCTTATATATAAAGGGTTACTAGATAGCTATATAGGCACTCAACAGTTAGTTAATGGATGGATAAAAGAAGGATGTGACTACAAGTTGAGTAGATGGATTATATTTTTCATTGAGGTCAGTATGTTATTGCAAATTAAAATCTGGCTTCAGAAAAACAAGTTAAGACAGTGCTAACACCCCCTCTCAGAAGTTCAATATTTGAAACATGTGTAAACCATCTGGCAGACTCCCCCCTCCACATCAGTTGAATGCAGTCTATATTTTTGACACATATGAATTCACAAATATAACCAGGAACATGTGATGTGACTGAATCTTTCATTTTTATATATGTTACCCTGCCATCTTACAGATGTAGTTGAGTGCTCACAGTACAGCTGTTCTGTATTATCTGGCTTCCTCAAATATGTATGCACTTTAAGATTCCTAATTTAGCACTGTCACAAAGACAGAGTTGTCATGGTAAATTTAAGTCAGTGGACTATGTCAAGAATGTCGCCAGATATTTGACCACAATTCTGTGTGTCTATAGTGATGTGAATGTCACACCTCTTAACTTACTTGCAATCATCTATTACTCTGGAACATGCAGCTTCATAAAGCCCTGAATTAATCTTGAGGGAGAAGAATGCCTAATAAAGAACACAATAATGTGCAGCAGCTCTGGCAATAAATTTGATGAAAGGTTTCCTGAAAGCCACAGCAAAGGGTAATATGAGTCCACTTATTAGCTCTGTGTTGCTGTTATTTATGTTCTGTGACCCATGGGGAGATAAGAGATTTTATTTTGCTGCCTAGGATCCATCCCAGGACCAGGGCATATTAGTTCTTTGGGACTAGTGTTTATATACTGACTGGGACATAGGTGTCTTCTAAGGAAGTGCATTTTTTACACAAAAGAATCTTGCAGAACTTTTGTTTGTGTTATTGTTTTTGGTTTTTTTGTATTTAGTTATTTTTATCTTGTAGTTTGTGCATTAGGGGATGTCAAAAGTGAATGAACTGTGAACATGCATAAGATCCTTCAATAATTCTCTATGAAATATGTTTAGGAAGTATAGAGTCAAAGTGAAAGAGTGCATGCTTTATTGGATATCTTTCCAAGAATATTCTTTTATGGTTTTATAGCAATTCAATATCTATTGAGAGTTGAAGCTGTAGAGTTTCATTACTGCCCATGTCTGTTAGATAGTATTATAAGTATTCAAATTTGATAATTCTATTCTATTTATTATTTTCAGAATTGATTTGATGTAATGATCATGTTTTATTATACTCTATCCTTTTATTGACTATAGTTCATAAAAGAAGTGAAAAAAAGAAGAATTTGGGAAAATGTTGGCATTATATAATAGATTCCTTTAGATATTCCATTGAACCTTGTTTTTACCAACAAATCCATAAATACTATAATATATTATTTTCTTTTTAGTGTAATATTTACATTTTTGTTAATTTCATACAATGTAATTGATTATATTCACCTCTCACTCCTTCTAACTCATCCTAGATTTCTACTTTTCATTTCCCCATTACAACTTTCTGCCTCCTTTTATTTTTTAATGTCATCAACTTCAATTTGTGCTGCCCATATACTCAAGGTATACCAAGGCATTCAATGTAGTAGATCATATGCTCAAGTACCCATGTACTCAGGTGTATCAGGCCATCCACTTCATATTAAAATCTGTGTTATTCAGACAGCTACAGCTTCTGTGATTTCATGAGTTCAGTGGTCCTCTCATGTCCAGAATATACTTTTTCTGTCTTCTCCTTCCAAATATCTGTCTCTTACAGTTTTGCAGTGGGCCCTGAAGCCTTAGTGGAAGGTATAATGTAGATATCCCATTTGTGGCTGAGGACTCCAGTAACAGTTACTTTCTGCATTTTGACCAGCTTTAAGTTTTTTAGTTAACTACCCCACACTGCATAAAGAGACTTCTCTGATGATATTTGAGAGCTGCACTAATCTAAAAGTTACAGAGGTAAAAATTAGAAGGCAGTTTGTTACTGTGTTTGTTTAGTAGAAAAATTGTAGTAAGTTTAACCCTGAGGCCTGTGAGCTCCCTACCATAGTTTCTTGGCCAGATTTCTAGCACCAGGTATTTCCTCCTGGGAAAGAGGCTTTAAATAAAATCAGAAAGCAGTTAAATAACTCTGTTGCTGTGGGATGTTCTGTATGCTGTGAATGTGTTGTTCTGACTGGTTGATAAATAAAAATCTGATTGGCCAGTAGCCAGGCAGGACGTATAGCCAGGATAAACAGACAAAGAGAACTCTGGGAAGAGGAAGGCTGAGTCAGGAGATGCCAGCCCACCATACAGGGAGCAGCATGTATTTCACACAGGTAAAGCCACAGAAAACGTGGCAAAAAAAATGGGCTGAGTTTGATTGTAGGAGTTAGTCAGAGGTAGGCCTGACCTAATGGCGGAGCAGTTTTAATTAATATAAGCCTCTGTGTGTTTACTTGGGTCTGAGGATCTCAGGACCAGGCAGGACACAGGAAAACTTCTGGCTACATTCTGTAACTTTTGTATCTTTATTGGACCAGTTTACAAAGTTCATAGCTGAACAAGATTATTTATGACCTTTCCCCTCAAAAGCCTACACAGCACCTTCCAGTACTTTGAAAGCTACTAATCAAAGAGGCAGCTTCTTCTTCAGTCCCAACTTGATTTTCCATGTACTGTAAGGAAAATGGGTGATGTCTTCATCAACAGGGGTTTACTATCACCAGGTGGGCAAACAGGAGCAATGGCAAGACACTATATTATTTTAGTGTCACTGGGATGCCCACAGCCAAGTACTCATATGTCACATCTGGCAATGGATCTTTTATTTGGCAACTTATAGGTCAAGGAAGGGCATCCTCCCTTTTATACAGTAATTTCAGTTAATCCCTTATATATGAATGCATATGTATGTGTATATGTATGAAATATTTTGTTTCTTAATAGTTTTTTCTCAAAAATCATTAGTGTTAGGTCTCATTCCACTCACCATGCTATATGTTCCCAATCTCACCTGGACCTGTACTTTATGATTGTTTTACTTGGATTTTATATTGATTTTTAATTTACAGTATGGTGAACTCCTGAAACTAATATGGAGAATGACAGACAAGGAGATTATGATTCTTATTGCTGAATATTATGGGTTGAATATTCCATTTTTGTATTGATACCGATATCTCTTATATGTCCATTGACAGTCCCCACTTGATGTAATTTTATGGCACTAAAGTTATGCAAACATAGTGATTAGATGTTATTTATTTTGATAAGATTCAAAGGAAAGATATCTATGGTATACCTAGAAAGCAAATATATATTTCTTCTCTGAAATAAATATTTAGAGTGGTAGTGATATAAACAATATAAAGAATGTATAACTTGTAACCTTAAAGAAAACAGTTTAGAATAAACTATGTATTACAAACTCTACTATCATAATAATAGAGAACATTAACATGACTTTCTCATATTTATTCACTTCTGGTGAAAAAGTAAACTTCTACAGTCACTGTGGAAAAAAGTGTGGAGTTTCCACAAAACAAACAAAAACAGTAAAAATAGACCTATTATATGATCCTATATGATATATCTATAATACTATTGTGTGTATGCCCCATGGAATCTGTATCCATCTCTAATGATATCTGCTCATTCCTGGCTACTAACAATAGCCAGTAAGTAGAATCAGGCTAGATGCCCATCAACTAATGAATGTATAATAAAATGTGATATATTTAGATAATGGAATATTATTTACCATTAAGAAAAGTAAAATTGTGAAATTTGAAAGTAAGTGGATCTGAAAATAATAACTCTGAGTTAATCCAGACCTAGAAAAAAAATGAATGTTATGTGCTTTCTCTCATCTGAGGATATTAGCTCTGACTATTCAGATATTTTTCATTTTAAATACACAGAGTTCAGGAGATTGCTAAGAGAATATGAGAAAGTGGTTCCAAGGGGTGGGAGATGGAGAAAACTGATAGAACAGATTCAAAGGAAGCATCAGTATAGAAAATGTTAAGTTTGGTGGAGAGCTGGAGACTAGTATAGAGAAAAGACTATGGGGAGGAATAAATAACATTAAAAATGCTCCCAAAAGTCATATGTAAACCTAATGCTGTAGAAACTGTTTCACACACACACACACACACACACACACACACACACACACACACACGGGCAGGGGAGAAGGAGTTATCCTATAACACATAACGTTTCAGTAATGCCCCTACTAGACACGAGAGGCTAACAAATAAGACAACAAGTGCCAGGAATGGGTTACCTCTTTCAGAGTGGTTACCAGTCAGTAAATTCTCATATATCTCATAGTATTTGCAAAATGCTCTTGATTACCCTTAGAACTTCACAGTAAGAAACTAACACTGAAGATATCACGTATTTAATCATGGAAAAAGGAAGGTGGCACAAACCTGGAAGCTTTTTCCCTTTTGTCTAGTTTCCACAGAGCTGGATGATGTGATGCAAGGTACTGAAGGAGAACAGTAGTCATCAGTCACACTTAGCTGTGAATCCTTCTAGATACAATAATGGCTGCCTTGAGAAGACCTTGATGCAATAATGACATGGGCATGGTTATGGGAATAACCAACCACGTTGTGATTGAATTTAAATTCTGCTCCACAAGATGAAACCCATACATGGTACTATTATATAATTCAGGACATATTACTAGATAGGTCATAAGTCCTAAGGAGAACCTATTATGACTATGTTGCTAAATAGACATATAATTACACCAATTACTAATGTCTAATGGTTATGCTCATATATCAATATATCTCACAATCCTCATCTGAGAAGTTTCTGTTTGCAGTAGCTGGTGATGAGCACAGTTACCAAAAACTGGACAATGCACAGAAAATAAGATTCTGCAGAAATATCAAATCTAAAGGAAACATATATACTGTACTCATGTCCTGTCAAGGATGAGGGATCATTTTGAAAGAAGGGCCAAAAAATTGTAAGAGTTGGAGTTGGTGGATGACTACAGGAAACATCTTCTGGATGGGAAACTCTATATATGAATTCACTGATGATGGAACAGAACATAAAAATAGCAGTGTAAGCTCAAGCTAGACAAAATTACAGCATGGAGAGTGGAGTTGGCCACATAATCCCACCCTTATTCATGGAGCTACTGGCAGTTGTTAGCTGAGAGGATAAGAGGAGGCAATTTTCTGTAAAAATATATATTAATTGTTAATTTGCCTGTTAAATTGCCAAAACTCCAGTAGATGATCACACATCCAAGAATATTTAGGGCACATCAATTGGTCTTCAAAGGTTTAAAATGAGAAGACAAAGGATGCAAAGTTGAGTGGGTAGAGAAGAAGAGTTGGATCTGCAGAGAGTTCAGTAAGTGAAAGAGAAAAGGACCAAGAAACATGGTATGACACTCTCAGAAAACTAATTAGAAAATAAAATAAAAAGTGTGACTGTATTTTTAAGTAAAAATAGATTTATTAAAGGATATTAAATACTAATGAACCCTAGGGTGAGACAAACATCTGGCCCTGGCTACTGCAGAGCCAGGGCTGTGTAGCCAGGATAACATAGCAAGTCATACACTCCCACAACAAGTAAACAGGCTCACCAAACCCACCCTGACCCTGGCCTGGAGCTCAGTGCATTTCCTCCTTTATTGAAAATAGATTCCTTTTTAATGCCACTCTCCCAGTTCTACACCACCTCGATCCCTAATCTGAATCCACTCCCTTCTGTCTCTCATTAGAAAAGAATAGGATTCTAAGAGATAATAAGACTAAACAAAAATATAACAAAAAAATAAAACATAATAAGATGAAACAAAAGCCATCACATTGAAGCTGAACAAGGCAAACCAACAGAACAAAAAAAAAGAAAAAGAAAAACAAGAGAAGACGAGAAGACACAGAATCAGAGACTCACTTCCACACTCAAGAGTCCCATAAAAATCCTAACCTGAAAGCTGTAATACATACAAAGAGAACCTGGTGCAAACCTATGTAGGCCCTGTGCTTGCTGCTTCAATTTCTGTGAGTTCATATGAGCTTTGCTCAGTTGATTTAGAGGGCCTTGTTCTCCTCATTCTCATATCTTCTATCCACTCTGGCTCCTAGACTCTTTCTGCCTCCTCTTATACAGGGTACCCTGAGCTTTGAGGAGAGGGAGTTGATGGAGATATCTCACTTAGAGCTGTGTGTTCCAATGTCTGTCTGCCTGCCCCTCTCTCTCTCTCTCTCTCTCTCTCTCTCTCTCTCTCTCTCTCTCTCGTGTGTGTGTGTGTGTGTGTGTGTGTGTGTGTGTGTGTGTGTATGTGTGATGTCTGGCTGTGGGTCTGTTTTTGTTCACATCTGCTGCAGGAGGAAGATTCTTTGATGATGGCTAAATAAGTCATTGATCTATGAGTATAGCAGAATATCATTGGGAGTAATTTAATCACCACTGTTTTTTTCTGAGACCAGTAGTATTTGGTTTTACGCTAAGACTCTGAGGTAGGTAGTTTCTGGTTCTTGATCTCCCAAGCAGTATCAGGTAAGGGTTACTTCTCATAGAGTGGTCCTGAAGTCAAATCAGAAGTTCTTTAGTTACTTCCACAAGCTTTGTGCCACACCACTGCCCTAGCTTATTTTTCAGGAATGACAGATTGTATATCAAAGGATTTTTGGCTTAATTGGTGTTTACATTTCTCTTTTGGCAGCATATAGGGTCCATTCTTGTACCAAATCCTTGAGGCTATAGGGGTGAAGTTTCTATGTTGGCACCAGCTTGACTTCTTTATGTTCACTGCGCTGTATCTGTGTTGTCTTCAATATGGGAGCCTTGTGAGTTTGTGGAGAGCAACCTATTGCTTTGCAACATACTATGTTCTTTGTGGATTTCTCTGGGACCCCTTTGGCCAACAATTTAACTGGATGTTATTTATAGGAAGAAATGAATCTCTCCTTCAACTTCAATTTATTGAAGTTTATTCAAACAATAAACAAATGTATACTCAGTGCCATGTATTTGTAAGACACCAGTATATTAGTGTGGAAAAAACTTATGGTCCTATGATCTGAAGTGATTAAGAGCTGCTGTGGATATTGCTCTGTATGCTGTGAAGGTGTATGGCTCTGATTTGGTTGATAAATAAAACAATGATTGGCCAGTAGCCAGGCAGGAAGTATAATATAGGCAGGATAAGCAGAGAGAAGAATTCTGGGAAGAGGAAGGCTGAGTCAGGAGTCACCAGCCAGACACACAGGAAGCAAGAAGTGAAGGCAGACCCGAGAAAAGGTACCAAGCCATGTGGCTAAACATAAATAAGAATTATGGGTTAATTTAAGTGTAAGAGCTAGTCAGTAGTTAGCCTGAGCTAATGGCCCAGAAGTTTTAATTAATATAAGCTTCTGTGTGTTTACTTGGGTCCAAGTGGCCACAGGGCCACAGGAGCTGGGCAGGACCAGAAAAACTTCAGCTACAAAGAGCATATAAAATAATAAAGTAAGTCTTAATAAAAGTAATTATAAAACAATAATAATAATAATAATAAGCTGGAAATGCTCCTGAATGTTAACTGTGTCAACATCTGTGGAGACAAAGGCAGGTATAGATCACAAGTTCAAGGCCAGACTAGAAAGCATAAAAAAAAGTTTGGAAAAAAAGGAGATATCTAGCCCAGTGATAGTACTTGCGTAGCATATACAATGTCTGTAACATGAATTGTTAGGAAGTCTTATTAATAAAAACAAACCTGGAGCCAGGTACTGGGGTCAA
>CABHPP010139786.1:38313-52670 GCA_902168425.1 Peromyscus attwateri | reverse complement strand
TTTTCTCTCTGGTCTCTTCCACTAAAACTAAAATCATAGCTAAGTTCTGGTTGTCTCTGTGCACAAGCTAGCTGTTTGGAACTGGAGCTAATACTGAGCATGGAGCATGGTTGTCTTCTGCTGAGAGGCCAGGCTCAGAGGATGGGGAAGCCAGGACATGTGCGTTCCACACCTCTCACCCCCTCCCTGTCTTGCTGAGCACACAGGGCGACATCTGTCCTGGACAGGGGAGTTTGGGTGAGGAGGAACTCCTCAGCCATGGTGCTTCTTGGTCTTTGAATGCCCGCTCCTCTGTAGTCTTTCCATCAAAACCGATGCTTTGTCTGTGAGGAAGGCGGACAAGTGGGCTCTGGACCTCCCAGGAGCACTTTTGTTTGTATCTGTTAAGCTGAACTCATAATATTGTTGAGATGGTTTGGAAAGCCGTGGGGATGTTTGAGAAACACTGAGGTGACTTCAGGCTGGCCTGAGGTGAAAAGTCAGCTGGAGCCAGCTGCAGGTGGCAGCAAAGGCCCAGATGCCCTGAGACAGCTTTTGTCTCATGTCGTTTTCAGAGGGACTTGAGACGAACCAGTTTTCTATTAGAGGCTAGATAGTATGTGCCTCACCATGGAACCTGCCCATGGGCTGACTCAAGGTCAAATCTGAATTTTACACTTAGTCTATAAGAAAGGGGTAGTTTATAAGGAACCACTCCAGCTTCTGAAAATGGGACCATTTTTCCCTTTTATTGTCTCCCACTGGGTCAGGCTAGCCTATCTTCACCAGCAGTCACTCCGCAAACCCCGTGTTCCTTACCAGGAGCAGTGGTGTGAAGCTGGCAGTGTTTTTGGTCTGAGATCTGAAAGCACACCTTCTGGTGTTCTCACTGTAACCGCACCCTGTGAAGCAGATGTGTGACTTTGGCAGAAGACGAGAGGGAAGAGTCAAAGGTCACAGCTGCTTACTCTCCGGCGCTATTCAGATCTCTCTGAGCTGTGCATTTTCAAGCCAGCTGTCTTCATTTTTTTAAAAACACCTGGTTACTTTCGGACTGAAATTGGTTTTGGTCTCTGCGCATATGCGGCTTTATTTTTTTGTTTATCTATTTTTTTTTTTTTTAACGGTAAGACTGCCCTGTCGATCTGACGGCTCGTCTTGTACTAAAGTGGGTGACATGCTTTGCATGGTCTCTGCAAAACAGTCTGCATGTGCTTGGTGTTCTAGAATGTTCTGAGTTCTCTGAAAAGAAAAGCCCCTTTCTTTTCTGTTTGACTTTGAATTTGCATCTGGCCTTGAAAAGTTTTTAGATTCTCTGACTTCTTTGGAACAAAGAAGAAAAACTTTAAAATCCTTCATCCGTTGTTCATATCAGATCATTGGGTTATTTCGACTTTTGTTTCTTTCCAGTGTTGATGAAGTGAATATTGGAAATGGGGCTGGCAGGACGGCTCAGCTTATAAGCACTTGCCTTCATTTTATTTTATTTCGTGTGCAAGGGCCTGAGTTTAATTTCCAGGACCCAGGTGAGAATGCCAGGGCCTGTGAGTGGCAGCTAATCTAGTGTCATTGGCGAGCTCCTGGCCAGTGAGTGGCTTTGTCTCAAATGAGGTGGCTGGAATCCCGAGGATGACATCCCGTGCTGTCTGTTGGCCTCCACACATACCTGTCCACACATACATACACAGGAGCAGTACAAAAGAAAACAACTGTCTAAAATTAATAAAATTTCATGAGTTTGGAATTTTGTGGTTTATCTGCTTACCAGTGTCTGCAGTATTGCTCTGCCAGATTCATACTATTAAACAATCTGGCTGCTATTGGAAAGGTGTAGCTGAAAAGCAGAAGAGGAAGGCCCATTGTTTCCTGACCTCTTCATGTACCCCACAGAGTTATGTACAGTCCTTCAAGTACCCCACAGAGTTATACAGAGTTTTTCAAGTACCCCACAGACTATTATAGTCATTCATGTATCCCCACAGTTATGATACAGCCCTGCATGTACCCCACAGAGTTATACAGAGTCCTTTATGTACCCCACAGAGTTATAATACAGTCCTGCATGTACCCCACAGAGTTATACAGAGTCCTGCATGTACCCCACAGAGTTATACATAATTAATGGAGAAAGGCAGTTTTTTTTCATGTGACGTGTTAGAGTGTTGAGGGAATTTTAGGACAGTTTTGTGAAGAAATTTTTGAAAAGTTTTGTGTTGTTTCTCAAATTAAAAAGCATGTTTCTATGAAGATGAGTAATAAATTTTACAATGATGTGAGATGTTCTGATTAGATGCTCTTTTAAAATGTTAATTTAGACCGCCAGTTATCCCTGTGGGTCCCAAGATGCTCTTTCCCACCTAGATAGAATATGCCCAAGTCCAGGGAGAGGTATCAATCTGGAGTGAGTCTCTCTCTTTCTCTTTGTGTGTGTGTGTCTGTGTGTCTACATGTGTGTGTCTGCGTGTGTGTGTGTTGCCTTATTGACTGCAATTTGACTATGAAAAGAGAATCAATCCCTCATGATTTATCAGACATCTTTATTTAGGCAATGAAAGGTTACTAGGAAACACAGGCGAATGCATGATGTGCTGGTGAACTGTTCGTCAAATAAAAAACCATGCTTTGCAGCCTCTTCTCATTGCACATGTCAGTGTCCCTAGCCGGGCTGATTCAAACCAGGGTTGCACCAGCATGGCTTACCTTTAGACTTCTGTTACAGAAGCAGCTGAAAGAAGGGGTTCCTTTTGGCTCACAGTTTGTGGGTACACAACATCATGGCAGGGAAGGCAAGGCAGGCTGGCTACATTGCATCTGCCATCAGGAAGCAGAAAGAAATGAACACCACTATACAGTGCTCCTTCTCCCTATTGGTTTGTTGTCAGTTACGGGTGTGTACACACGAGTGCAGGTGCCCACAGAGGCTTCTACAGAAGATTCACATTCCCCTGGAGCTTGACTTCCAGGAAGTTGTGAGCCACTTGATATGGGCACAGAGAACTGAACTCAGGTCCTCTGCAAGACCTCTAAATGCTCTTAACCACAGAGCCATCTCTCCAGCCCAGCTTTGTCTTTTTTACCCAGTCTAGGTGCTCTCCCCCAAGGAATGTTACTGCCCACATTCAGGATAAGTCTTTGCCCTGATCTAGATAATCTGTCACAGACATGCCCAGAAATCTTTGTCGCAGTTGATTGTCAATCCAGTCAAGTTAATAATCAGGATTAACCGTTACAAGCTCTGATTTGCCACCCCACAGTCCAGTGTTTCACCAGCGTGTAAGTCATCCTCAATAAAACCCGAATTCTCCACCACAGTACACTTTGTAGAATGGCATGGGGCCTGGGGTTGGTGGTAGGTAAGTCTTGGGCATTTCCTTCCATTAACTTCCAGCTGCGCTGTACACTAAGAAACGCTTTACAGGAATTTAGAAGAGGAAATTACTTCTAGCTGGTAGCCTTGGGAGATTTCATAGAGGAGGAAGAATTTATGCTTGGTCTTGACAAGCAAGATTTTAATAACAGGGAAGCAGAGAAAGCCCAGAAGCAGTGCCGTGTGTGTGGTGTCGCTTAGGGTGGCGCAGCATGTAGCAGAGCAGCTGCTCGTGTGAAGTCACGCAGCTCAGGAGGCACCTGTGTGTCTATACCTGTTTTAACCAAGGAGATGGGAACTCTCACTTCTGAAAGCATTGCAAATGTCCAGAATGTAAGCATTTACTCATTGCTTTGGCAGTAGGTAATGAGAACCTTTTAAACGTTACCCACTTATCAAACCACATTGAAGAAAGAAGTGAAACAGGTAAAACCCAGTTCTTGTCAGCCTGGACTCAACAGTCTGCAGTGGAGGCTGACGTTTCCACCTGAGATATCTCTTGGTGGGCATTTCCATTTCCTTTTTCCTTGTGTTCAAGTTGCTCATACATAAACGCGCGCGCGCGCGCGCGCACGCGTGCATGTGCACATACGCAGAGACAACACACACACACACACACACACACACACACACCCCGCATTCATTGATTATTTGAGTTTTTTGAGACACTCTCATGTAGCCGAGGCTTGCCCTAATCGCCTGATATTCCTATCTCTATCCCCTAAGTGCTTGGGTTAAAGACAACACCACCATAGCCTCAAGGCATCATTTATGTTATGGAGAAAATTCAGAAATGAGAAGAGTACACCCTTCTTCAGAAGAAAAGTGTCGTAAGCAGATGAGATTTCACTGAAATGGCAGAGTCAAGGAAAATGCAATGTACCTTTCTTGTGGTTGTCGTTGAGACACTGAGTGCTGTGTAGTATTTTCCGTTGAAACCTGGAGCGCCTGTGGCATGGAGAGTTTACTTTAAGGCAGTCGGAGGTGGGCAGAAATGCAGTCAGTAAGCAGGTAACTGCAGCCCGTGCTGCTGAATTCTGAATATCTTCATTACAGATGAGGTGAATGAGTTCATTCTCCTATACTTTCTGAAACATTAACAGCTTGTTTGGAATTCCTGGAAGAAAAGATGCTGTTTATTGCAGTTTTAGAGATTTCATCTTTTTATCATGACCACCACAAGACATCTTATTTATAAGTGCTATGATATAGTTCTTGCTGTTATATAGTTCTGTGGCATATTGTTAAAACCTCACTATTGTTACATTGAGATTTTGTAGGATGTGCAGTAAAAATATCATGCAGGAGCTGAAAGTTCTTTCCTGATGCAAACAACTGTCCCAATCAGTAACTTAAGCATCCCTTCCCTCCCGTTGCTTGAGATGCCCCATTGGTTTGGTCTTTCAGTGACTTCTGAGAATGTTTTATTTATATGAATGTAGTAAGCCCAGGTTGTTCATAGAAATTCTAAATAGTCTAATTTCCTATGAAGTGAAAATAAGCCAAGCATAGTGTAGCATGCTTTTAATCTCAGCACTTGGAAGGTAGAACAGGCAGGTCCCTGAGTTCAAGGCCAGCCTAGTCTACAGAGTGAATTCCAGGACAGCCAGGACTACACAGAGAAACATCTTGAAAAGATTCCCCCCCCCAAAAAAATAAAAAGAAAGAAAGAAAAAGAAACACATGAGCAAATATGTATGATGTGTTTTCATAATATCTAATTCTTGACCTAGAATTTTGAGAATGTTTTCCTTTGTCAACCTGCTTATTTTTGAAGTAATCTGCATCCCTTCCTGCCATGATTTACTATTGCTTTCTAAGGGCAATAGAAATTGAAGCCAGAACTTTAAATATGCCTCTCTGATGTTCTGTAGGAGGCACAGTTGTTGAAGTTAGGTAGAAGCCTCATCTCACAGGCAAAAGACTTGAGAAGGCAAAATATTCTCCAACTCCCAAGTCTGTGGCACCTTCAACGCCTTTGAGCAAGAGCCAAACTGTGTTCTTGAGAGCTTGTGCCTGAAGTTCAGCTTTGTTTCTTCTCTTAGGGAGGAGCATGAGGAGACATCTGCAATTCGAGTTGGCTTTATCACATACAACAAAGTCCTGCACTTCTTCAACGTGAAGAGTAATTTGGCCCAACCTCAGATGATGGTGGTGACCGATGTGGGAGAGGTCTTTGTTCCTTTGTTGGATGGCTTCCTTGTCAACTATCAAGACTCTCAATCTGTGATTCACAAGTAAATATCAAGTATCTTCTGATTAGATGCAGATTAGGTGCATGTTTTAAGTCACACTGTGTTTCCATTCAACTACAATCTTGTTTGGCCTTGTCGTTAGCAGGGGGCTTAGGGCATAGAGTATACAACTCTTGGCATGTATGTTAGATTTACCCCTTTCTGGTGTAGATCATTTTAAAACTATTCACTCTCAGCCCTTTAAATTCTTTCTCCTTGATGGAAAGGAAATGAAAGGGATGCATTTCTTACATGTACTGTACATATTAAGATAGAGTATTATTTAAAGAGTCCTGGGTATTATAAATAGGTAATATAATGAATCAAAAAGTGTCTACAGTGAGGGTAATTTAGCAAAGGTTCCATCCAAAGAATAGGTTTTGGTGCCAGACTATGCTAAAATAACTTTCCTTAAGGAGTGTCTGTATCAGGTTACCTATTCCCTGTGGGTAACAATTACCCACACATGCTTGTTCATCAAATAACTGTCACATGTGTTCAGGCTTGAGACATCAGTGATTTATCTTCTGAAGTTTAGGACAGATTTGCTGAGCATTTAAAACCCTTTTCCCACTTGTTTCCCTCAGTTTGTTGGACCAGATTCCTGAGATGTTTGCCGACTCTAATGAAAACGAGACCGTCTTTGCTCCTGTCATCCAGGCCGGTATGGAAGCACTGAAGGTGAGAAATGGCCACCTCTCCTTGATGGCAGAGGAAGTTTGTGACCGAGAGATTAAGACAGAAAACCTTGTGTGTAAAAAGAAATACAGTCTTCACTAAATCCCTAGGTTCTCAGGGTTTCTAAACTCGCCCTAGTTTTCAGAGGACGTGGCCCGAGCCACAAGCACTCCCTGCGTTGACATCCCAGTGCTGTTGGCATCAGAACAGCTGTTTGTCAGGACTTCAGCTTTCCCCTCTCTTTGGCTTTTGGATGAACTCTTTGTGATCTAGTTGTAAAGTTGGTTCAGTCAAATCAGAACTATCGGATACGAGGAGAAAAATTCCCGTCCTGCCCTCTCCTTCCTTGGGGTTTTCAAACCTGCGAAGGCAAGGCCTGGGGACAGTTCGTGCCATGGAAGTGACTGATGCTCATGGCCTCACTGGCTGTCATAAAGTGGAGGAGACGTTGTCCTTGTGTCCACTGGGAAGGCTGAGCTCAAATGACATTTTGTCTTCCTAGGACTGAAGAAGTCAATAAGTCAATGTGATCTAGAAGAACTTATTCCCAATTGCTGTTTCTTTATCACAGTAGTCAAACCTGTTGGCTTTGACAGCTCATTCCTGAAATTAGTTTTAAAACTGTGTTATTAAAATTAAGTCCACACCAACTTTTAAAATAGAATGACTAGTAATAATGGCAAGAATAATACAAGCAAACAGGGTTAGTGGTAGTCTAGGGCTGAGCCTATGAACTGATCCCCCACGAATGTTGTGTCTGTTTTTATAGTTCTGACCCTATTACCTGATTCTTGTCTAGGTTTTCTGATTTCTGAGTGTTCAGGTGTGCTATCAGGAGCATTTGCTCGTGGTATTGTGGATTCCTTCAGCTGTCAGAATAATTGCCAATTTAATGTAAAACTAACAATAGATTTCATATCACAAGTGACTTGGCAGTATTAGAGTCTACTCCATTGAAAGCTATTATTGATCAACAGAAAGCCTTGGGCATTATGATATTCCACCTCTCTCTCTCTCTCTCTCTCTCTCTCTCTCTCTCTCTCTCTCTCTCACACACACACACACACACACACACACACACAATCCTATCTGTTCTTTTTCACTTTGAAAATGTTCGCTTTGTTGTCAATGATGTTCTCTCCTCCAATGAGAAGTTCATTTGTAAATCTCTCCACACATCATAATTCATAAAGGACCCTAAACATCATTCTACTTCAAACTAAGACTGGAAGTGATATTTTAAGTATGTGTTTACATCTGAGGGGAATGGTAAGTGAGTGATGACAAGCTGTTCTTTGTCTAAAATTTAATGTCAATTCTGATAAGTCATTGTCCATAACAATAATAATATACTCTGAAGTTGCTTATGCAGTGCTTATTGTAGCACGAAGCATTCTCTGGCATCCATTCATGACAGTCTTATTCACTGTAATTCATGTCTTTATATCTTTTGCATTGTGTTTTTATTTACAAGTTTATTGTTATATTAATATTTATTAATATACCAATCCCGGATGTATATGAAAAACTGTCATAGTGTTATTGATCATTGCTATGATGAAACACGTGACCAACGCAACTTAGGGAGGGAAGGGTTTGCTCTGTATCGCTGTCCATCATCAAAGGCAGTCAGAACAGGAACTCAAACAGGCAGGAACCTGGAGGCAGGAGCTGATGCAGAGGCCATGGAGGAGTGCTGCTTACTGGCTTGCTCAGCCTGCTTTCTTATAGAACCCAGGGCTACCAGCCCAGGGATGGCACCACTCACAATGGGCTGGGCCCTCCCCCATCAATCACTAATTATGAAAATGCCTATAGCCAGACCTTATCTCCATCTTCTCAATTGATGTTCCCTCCTTTCAGATAACTCTAGCTCGTGTCAAGTTGGCATAAACTAGCCAGCACAAAAATGTTGATGTTTTAAAATGAGAAAAAACTAGTATCTAAGCATAACAGTTCAGAAGACCTCATGAATACAAAGTCAGGTTCTGGGTAGCTGAAAATCAGACTTAAGTTAGCATAATGTACATGAGAAGCCACTAAGATTCCCACCTGTTGCTGGGTGGTGGTGGCGCATGCCTTTAATCCCAGCACTTGGGAGGCAGAGCCAGGCGGATCTCTATGAGTTCGAGGCTAGCCTGGTCTACAGAACGAGTTCCAGGACAGGCTCCAAAGCTGCACAGAGAAACCTTGTTTTGAAGAAAAAAAATTCTCACCTGTAGCCGTCACTACTGAGACAATAACACATTTGAGAATGTGCAGTGGAGAAACAGTGTTGGGGAGTTCTCTTTACTCACTCACTCATTCTTTTCAACCAATAAGAAAAGTCAGTAAGTGCTTGTGTTTGCAAAGCAGTTAGACTGTCCAGCTCCTAAGTTCTATGAAGCGTTGCAGGGGAGATTTAATTCTGTATTACAAGACACAATTCTCCTGGTGGTAAAAGAGGGAGTAGGGAGGTCAGGGGTGACTTGGGACAGTCCAGGACTGTGGTTTATTATGTACAGAGAATATTATGTACAGAGGGCAGAGATGCAATCCCATTCACTATGTGCAGGGAGTAGAAACCAAAGCAGCATCAAAAGAGGGGGTGCGTTTTACCGTGAAGGCATTTCAGAACTGGGCTCCCCACTTGATTTACACCTTTTCTTTCCACCAGAGAGAGACCGAGTAAAAACTTTATATATGCATATATATAATTATATATGCTACTAATTATTCATATAATTATTATATACCTTTAATTTATATTATATATTAATTATATGTATATGTGTATTGTGTATATAATTTACATATATGTAGATTAATAATAAACTTCTTAAAGCAAACAGAACAGATCGAAATTAGCAAAAATATGTGCAAATTTGTCACAAAGATAAACTATGGCTGTTTGGAAAGTCCTGTGCATGTTCCTAAGGCCATTATGCTTTTCTGTCATGCTATGTTGTAGTAGAATATTATTTTAAGATGTGTTATTTTTGTTTATATTGCTTCTGTGAAGCTGTGTTACTGTGCCTGTATAAAACACCTAATGGTCTAATAAGGATTGGCCAATAGCAAGGCAGGAAGGAGAAAGGGTAGGCGGGGCTGGCAGGCAGAGAGAATATATAGAGGGAGAAATCTGGGAGGAGAGATAAATCTAGCAGCCAGAGAAGGAGGAGGACTCCAGGGGCCAGCCACCCAGCTACACAACAAGCCATGGAGTAAGAGGAAGATTTACAGAAGTAAGAGAACAGGAAAAGCCCAGAGGCAAAAGTAGAGGGGATCATTTAAGAAAAACTAGCTTGAAACTAAGCCAAGCTAAGGCTGAGCATTCATAAGAAATAATAAGCTTCCATGTGAGGACTTATTTGGGCGCTGGGTGGCAGGCTCCCCAAAAGAGCAAAAACAAACAATAACACTATGTTCGCAGCATCTTCCAAACTCAGCCTCTTTTTTCCTCCCATATAGTAAAATCTGTATTTGGACTCCAACACACGCATAAATCAATTACATTCAAATTGCTGACAAAATCGTTTATCTAAGTCAAATAACTTGATAAATAAACTTCTATATAAGAATTGGGCCAAAGGGGTGCTAGAGAGATGCTTCAGTGGTTAAGAGTACTTGCAATTCTTGCACAGGACCCAAGTTCAGTTCTCTGCACCTACACAGTGGTTCACAACTGTCTGTAACGCCAGAGGATCCTATGCCCTCTCCTGGCCTCTGTGGATACTGTATGCACATGATGTACTTAAATACATTCAGGAAAAACCTTCAAACACATAAAATAAAAATAAGCAAATCTTAAAAAAAGAGTTGGGCGAAGAGTTGAATATACATGGGTTTCAATGGTTATACCTGAAATATATTACTACCTGAATACAGGGGTTCAATCTACCTTGAGATAATTCACAATCGATACCAAAATTCAATTTCAAGATCCATCATGACACTCCATTTATAGACAGTACAGAACACTTAAAGAGGGAAAGACAGAGGCCTGGTGTGAGGTGGAGAAGTAAAAGCAGCTCTTCTTCATGGAGCCTTTTGTTCCTGGAGGCCGTGGCTTGTTGGAAGGTGGGAGGCAGTGTCATGATCCCAGAAGCTCCTGTCTTTGGAACGGGCACACAGAGACAGAGGCAGCTGGCTGGTCACTAGTACTAATGTCAGTCTCTTAGATAGAAGAATGTGGAAGGTGAATTTGAAGCAGAGTTTGTCCTTTGTAAATACGGAAATCAGAAGGATGCATGCCGTTCATCTCATTCTGAATGACTCACTCTTGTGAGCACAGTTGAATTTTGGCAAAAACATCAAATTTTGTAGGAGTGTAAACCGTTTGCCAGATATAAAATACTTTGTAAGTCTATAATTAGTGAAGCTATAACTTTAAAATAGGGTGATTGAATAAAAATAAATAAATATAGCTACTGTATATCTTGCATGTGTATGCATTGTATTCTTATAGGTTTTTTTGTGTGTATATATATGTGTGGTATATGTGTAGAAATGTGAACATATGTATGAGAGTGTGTGTGTATGTGTGTATGTGTGTGTATATATGTGGAGGTGTGTGTGTGTGTGTGTGTAGGCCTGAAGTTGACATCAAGGGTCTGCTCAGATTGCCCCTCTCCTCCCCTTGGAGCAGGATTTCTCCTGAACCTGAAGCTTGCCAATTCTGGCTAGTCTTTTCTGTTTCTCCTAGTTGAGTGCTGGGATTACAGGCATCCAACATGCCTACCAGTTCTCTATATGGGAGTTGGGGATTGGACTCAGGTCCTCACATTTGAACTGCAAGCACTGTATCCTTTGAGCCCGAGCTACTTTATAGTTTACAGTGCTGAATGTTCTAATGGGCCCTGAGTAGGGTCTTGTCACTCATTAACCAGACAATGAAGTATGTTTATTATGATCCACTGAGCCATCAAAGTCTCCCGACTCTTGGTTCTGTGGTTACTGTGTCTAGGTCCTGTGAGGTATGAATGATCTTTAGAGGAGCTGAGTGATTTTCCTGAAATCACAGAGCTCACACAGCGGCTAACACTCTAACCCTAGCCTGGAGGAACCGGGACCTGTGGTCCATGTAGTACAAAGTCCAGTGCTTCTGTGACTAGACAACGCCTAGATGGGGTAAAAGTGAATTCTCTACAGGAATTGGGTGGTTCAGACAAGAGACATTTCGCTTTGTATTTTTGAGAGCTGAATGTGTGATTGTGAGAAATATTTTTAGTTTGATCCAATTAACACAGGAAGTCTCCGTAAGATGTGATTTTCACTTTCCTTTTTACAGTAAAAGACTAGATACTGTCTTGACCACAGAAAACAGAAGGGAGGGTCATTTAAATTTGAGGGAAGAGATGGGGGTGACTGTTCAGACACAAATACAGGCTGTTGCTTTCATGGTAATTTTAGTGCCGAAGAACATTCTAAACCTACTGAAAAGTAGTAGACAGTTTGCAAATGCTTTGTTGACTCAGACTCACCGTGGATAGTGCTGAATGCATCACATTTCTCCTGCATGCACCCCCAATCTCCTCTCCCTTCTCAGTTTCTTCCCTTTCTCTGGTGTCTATGCTGCTAACATGTCATAGGCATGTATGGCTTTCTCTGTGTATATAAAACACAGGAGTCAAAAATGAGAGAAAACTTGTTGTCTTTCTGAGTCTGGCTTATTTTAACTTAGTATGATAATCTCCATTTGCATCCATTTCTCAGCAAATAATCTCATTCTGTGTCATAGCTGAATAAAATTCCATTGTGTATATGTACTACATGTCCTTTGTCATCTATTGGTGAACACCTAGACTGAGATTCCATTACTTGGCTGCTGTGAACAGTGCTGCCATAAACATGGATTTGCAGGGATCACTGTGGTGTGTGGACTCAGGGGACTGTGTGTGTGTGTGTGTGTGTGTGTGTGTGTGTGTGTGTGTGTGTATAAGTACTGTATCTTTGTCATCAGGCGAGACAATGTCACGTTAAAGAAAAGAAACAAACCCTTAGTGTTGTTTACCCGAGAGTGAGCCTGATTGGATTTGAAGAGCTCTGACCTGATCAGGTCTCCTAAACAAAGGCCATTCCTTTATGCTTTGAACAGCACAGCAACTAGGAACTTATGTCTTAATCAGTCTCCTATAGAAGTTTCACAAGAGAGGAAACTGCTTTTTGGCCCTACTGACCCAGAACAGCACACAAAGCCACAACCACATGTTACTGATCTACCCTCACATGGTTTTTCTTTTTTTAACCCCTTTATGTCGATCTCAATGCCTCTGTGCTTCCAGTGAATGGTCTTAGGTGTGACCACCACATCTTACCCACGCAGCATTGTCCTAAGTCAGTGGCGTGAACGGGTCACTAAGGAGAAATAGAGTATTTATATCAGGGAGTTCAAAGTGTAGAAAGATTAGTTACATTGTTTTTTTCAAAGGTCATTTAATTCTGAACAGGCTGAGTGCACTGTATGTAAGCAGAATGAATACACCATGATAAATGATCTCCAAGCACATTATTAACTTGGTTCCAGGTGGGGTGAGTTTGATTTGTAAAGACAGTCTACAAGCAGTTATTTCTCAGAAAACTCATTCCCACAGTGTGGTGGTTTTTCAGTTCCTGGAGGGACCTCCACACCGTTTTTCCTCAGACTTGACTCATTTGCGTTCTAGACACATGCAAGAGGTCCCGTTTGTCCCCATCCTCAACAGTGGTTTGTTCTCTGTTTTCTGTGATACCTTTCTGACTGGAGTGAGGTGGATTTTCATATATTTATGATTCTCTTAAAATAAAACTGTACCAACCAGACATTTTGTGCGGTGTTTTTAGGCAGCCGAGTGCCCTGGAAAGCTGTTCATCTTCCATTCCTCCTTGCCTACTGCAGAAGCACCAGGAAAGCTCAAGAACAGAGACGACAAAAAGCTGGTGAACACAGACAAAGAGAAGGTACTTAGGAGCGGTTGCCCTTTGAGGTGTCCACTGAAGTGTTAGTAAAGGGGTCCCACACTTCCCGAGAATTTTGAACTGTAAACCGTTAAGGAGTTGCATATTGCTAGAGAGGCTGAATGAGGACACATCTGAACGGAAACTGTCAAATGAGAACTTTATCGGAATGGAGGGAGGGGGTTGCTCGAAGAAGAGAGAGTGGAGAGGGAAGATGGACGCACTGTGGCATCGCTCTCCTGAGGAAGAGACACTAGTCCTGAAGCAAAGGCACCAGATGCAGAAAAGAAGCTTTCACTCAAACCCGAGCCAGTATGGCAGCCAGGAAGAGTCTGTTGGGGTGGAAGATGGCTCTGACTGAGGTGCACACCCCTCAGTCACGCAGAACCAGCCAATCCACAGAGCAGTGTCCAGGCCTGTAGGCTAGGATGGGGGCAGGGACAGCCCCGTTAGGGGTGTTAGCGTATCAAATAACCTGGAGGCCCCCAACGATTTTATTTCATTAGCCCAGTCCACTTAACTGGAGGGAAAATCCCATATTTTCCTCATTTAACATTTCAAATTAAAATACTTTAACAGAAACTTAAATTTTAATGAAAATTACTGTGTGGCTTTTCTTTTTCTTTTCTTCAGATACTTTTCCAGCCCCAAACAGCTGTCTATGAATCTCTGGCCAAGGACTGTGTGGCCAACAGCTGCTCCGTGACTCTCTTCCTCTTCCCCAGTCAGTATGTGGACGTGGCTTCCTTGGGGCTGGTTCCTCTGCTCACGGGAGGAACTCTTTACAAGTACAATGCTTTTCAGGTAGGTGGCAAGCCATCTGTTCTTCTGTTGGAATTTGACTGTTTCCTTAAAATACACTTTGTCTCTGTCTTTCTCTCTCTTCCTCTCCCCCTCTCCTCCTCCTCCTCCTCCTCCTCCTTCTTCTCTCTCTCTCTCTCTCTCTCTCTCTTTCTCTCTCTCTCTTTCTCTCTCTCTCTCTAGTGTATATGGGGTTGTGTGGATGCAGGTGTATATGGGGTTGTGTGGATGCAGGTGTATATGGGGTTGTATGGATGTAGGTGTGTATGGGGTTGTATGGATGTAGGTGTATATGGGGTTGTGTGGATGCAGGTGTGTATGGGGTTGTGTGGATGCAGGTGTGTATGGGGTTGTATGGATGTAGGTGTGTATGGGGTTGTATG
>CABHPP010139786.1:23013-33486 GCA_902168425.1 Peromyscus attwateri | reverse complement strand
TCACGACTACATTGTTTATAAACAGAGGAATGTCATAATAGAACAGGTTTCTCTTTTGTATGTAGACCTAGATATTTTGTTGTGAAATGTGCATGCTTAAATACATTTAGGCATATAAATAATGTTGCCATGAACTGACGGCAGTAGTAACTCTTTAAAAAGTAAATATAATTTAACATAAATGATGGAATTATTTTCATTTAGAAATTACATATTGGGCCATGGTCTCACCGTGTAGACCTGGCTGGCCTGCCACTCTCTGGGTAGCCCAGGCTCTCCTTGAATGTGTGGCTCTCCTCCTGCCTTTTGTGCTGCTCCAAGTGATTGCTCACCGATTCTTTTACCTTCTGTGTTGATAGTTGTTCAGTCAACTGTTGAATCTATATGGCTGTTCAGTTCTCTTTATTATTTGGGATATTTTCACTTTAGTAAACCCAGTATTATTGCAGAAGCCAGGTATAGTGGCACACACCTGTAGCAAGAGTTTTCCTGCCTGGCCCACGGTCGGGATAAATCTCTCTCACCTGCCAGTCCCACAGCCGCTCAGACCCAACCAAGTAAACACAGAGACTTATATTGCTTACAAACTGTATGGCCGTGGCAGGCTTCTTGCTAACTGTCCTTATATCTTAAATTAATCTATTTCTATAAATCTATACCTTGCCACGTGGCTCGTGGCTTACTGGCATCTTTACATGCTGCTTGTCCTGGCGGCAGCTGGCAGTGACTCCCTCTGCCTTCCTGTTCTTTTAATTCTCTCTGTTAGTCCCGCCTATACTTCCTGCCTAGCCACTGGCCAATCAGTGTTTTATTTATTGACCAATCAGAGCAATTGGACATACAGACCATCCCACAGCACACACCTGTAATTCCTGCACTCTGAAGGGGAGGAAGCAGGATCAGGTGTTCAAGGCTACTGAGGCCTTGATCCCCAGGACCCACATGGTGGCTCACAACCTCTGTGACTCCAGTTCCAGGGGATCCTACACCTTCTTCTGACCTGAGGGCACCAGATACTCGTGTATTCCTCAGACATACATTTGAGCAAAACATTCACACACATAAAATAGTAAATCCTTGATTTAAAATACCACTGAAGTCCTTTACAAAAAACAAAAAAACAAGGCAAAAACTACAAAATTGCCAGTGTTTTTGTTCACTACAGCCGTCATTAGAAAATGCAAAGAATTTTCCACACTTGGTCAAACCAGACTTTCATGAATTTTGGCTCACACCTAACCGGTACCTTTTCCCTCCAAGGTAATTTAATTATGGAGGAGCCAGGGGAGGTTTTACAGTAACAATCTGCGATACGTTTTTTAACCCTCAAACCTCCGGAGTAAAGCGCTGCTCTGCTTTCTCTCACTCGTTAACATCTTCCCCATCAGCTTTCAGCCTTGCGCCTCCTGTTCTTCCCTCTGTCCGGTATAACCCAGCCTCCTCAGAGCTGTGTCGTAAATCCCAAGCTCACCCCTTTGTGGAATTTAAGATGATGGATAATATAAGTTGCCTTAATATTCCTGGGTAACTTGAAGCAGTCAGTGAAATTTCGAGATATTTAAAAGGTGTATGCACACTTCTGTGTGTGAAGCCAAGAATATTCTACAGACTGTGTTATGAATGGCTTAGAAACAGCATGGGGCTACCATGCTCCAGCTCCTTCATCTTTTGTTTGTTTTCCTTGGCTGAGAAAGGAATCCAGCATCCGAAGTTGACCTAGGGAACTGCTTCCTGCTAGAGGGGGAAACTCCAATGAGAAGAGTGTCTCTTGGGAGAAAGCATACATTCGCTGACTCTGGTGCCTTGAAATGAGATCAGAAAGCCAGGTGGTGGTGGTGGTGGTGCACACCTTTAATCCCAGCACTCAGAAGGCAGAGGCAGGTGCATCTCTGTGAGTTCAAGGCCAGCCTGGTCTACAGAGCAAGTTCCGGGATAGCCAGGGCTACACAGTGAAACCCTGTCTTGGGAAAACAAACAAACAAACAAGAACCAAACAAACAAAAAAAGAAGAGAAAAAAAGAAATGAGATTAGAGGTTGAGGTGAAATAAATGGTCAAGTAGAACATTCTAAAACATTCTGGGATGTGCTTGCCTGAATCAGTGAACAAGTTTGTCCTTTACACTCCTTACTCAGAAGATCATGAGACGAGACTTCTGATATGAAGGGGTGTGAGGTAGAAGATGAGGAATAAATCCCATCAGAGTCCCGAGGGACAATTTCTTGGCATTGTGGATTCTGATGATGTATATTCTTTTTCATGAGGAAGATAGATAGCTAAAGGTCTGGGAAGATTCCTGTCAGTAAAGTGCTTGCTGCGTAAATGTGAGGACCTGCATTCAATCTCCAGAGCCCACATTAAAATCCTGGTCAGAGTAGAGGGGTGTGATCTCAGTGCTGGGGAAGCAGAAGCAGAACAGGAGGAGGATCCCTGGGACTCACCAGTTAGCCAGTCTGCCTACCTGGTGAGACTTTGTCTTAAAGGAAGAAGGCCTTCCTGATATGATACATGAAGTTGTCATCTGGCCTGCACACATGCAAACACACACACACACACACACACACACACACACACACACGTATAAAAAGAGAATGCTAAAGGCTCACGAGACTAATGTTTTTCTCTTTCAGCTTATACTGCCAGATTCCATGAAAGTACTGCCCGTGTACATGAACTGCTTGTTAAAAAACTGCGTGCTGCTCAGCAGACCAGAGATCTCCCCCGACGAGCGGGCATACCAGCGGCAGCTGGTCATGACCATGGGCGTGGCTGACTCCCAGCTCTTCTTCTATCCCCAGCTCCTGCCTATCGTAAGCACGCGGCAACGGTGTATTCCCTAGAGCTGTCTGGGAGGAAAGCATGTGCTGGGCTCTTGTTTCCAAGAAAGGCAGTCAAAACACGCAGTCCGGGCTCATAGCAGACTCTTTGAGCAAGTTGCTTGTGCTCGGAGTGGCTGGGGAAGGGTGTGAGGGGTCCAGTTTCGCGGAATTGTTCAGGTTGCTCCCCTTGTGTCGTTCTCAAATTAGTAATACTCAGTTAAGCAGGCACTCTTAGAGGTCTGTAATCACGTTGGTGCCCGAACACTTCAGTCAAACTGCACATCATTCAAGGCCACTTCCACGTGTGCTGGGGGAATCCTGAGCCGGTGGGAATGATCTGTTTTCATATAATGTGTGACGGTCTAAGAGTCACTGCGTTTATTCAGACTGGCTTTTCTCAAATGCAGTCAGGGACTTCCGATGAGCACGTGCTTGAGGATGCCTGTGCCGTGCAAGAGCCCAGTCGCCCTTCCTCAAGGGTTCACATGGCAATGCATTCCACTTTGTTGAGGTGTTGTTAACATCTTGAATGCCCGGCACTCTGCCTGGACTTTCAGAGGTCTAGAAGCCTGATAGGTTGTATGCAACTCCTCCTTAGTCTTAGTGGTAACAAAGGGTAGGCATTTAGCAATAACGCAGTCGGTGATAGATTGTGTTAGATGCGAGGGTAAAGAAATGAATTATTTCAAAGGATTGTCACGTAAACTTGGATTGTCAACCATGGGTGGACCAGAGATTAGAAACTGGAGCCTCTGGGAAGCTTCTTTCTTACCTTCATTCCATCCCTTAGAGGTCCTTGTGTTCTGGGCTTTAGATGTCATTTATTCACTAATGGCCACACATTCCTGTCTCCGGATAGGAGGCAGGCATTGGAAGGCTTCTCCCACAGCCCTCCCACCTCCTGCATTCATGCTGGCTGGGTGCAAAGTCTTGGCTATCCTCACTCTTTTCTCTCTACCATACATACCCACTGTCAGCAAACAAGCCACTCTCCTGGGTGTCCACAGTGGAACCACTTACAGTCTGGTATTTATTGCTACCAAACTCAAGCGTAATCATCACTGTACTCCTGCAGTCTCAGCCTAGTGGGTCTCCGTGTTCCTACATTGCTCTTCTTCTGTCTGCCTGCCTGCGGCTCACAGGTCAGGGCAGAGTGAGACAGACGCCCCTCTCTCCTCTCCTCAGGCCAGGCCAGGGTATCTCTGGCCCCTTTCTGCCCCTTTCTATCTGAGCCTCTGATTTCATGCCAGCTGCACACATCTCTTTGCTGATCCTCAAACACCCTAGTCAGGCTCTTGCCTCAGGACCTTTGCATAAATTTTCCTCCATGTCTGGAATGCTCTTCCTTAGATTTCTCTAGGCTCAGCTCCTCACCTTTTCTCACCTGCTGGGGTAGCTTGACTCAAAAATTTACCTTTGTCAGAAGCAGCCTTCCTAGCTACCCTGCCCCCACCACTGACCCTTATGCTACTTACCATTTGCTGTCCACGTATCTCTTAACACCATCTACAACTATGCATATTTTATTTATTTCATGTCATACGTCTTCCCCCAAAAGGCAGAGATTCTTGTCTGCACCAAGTAGGTTTTAATCAACTGTGCTGTAAGGGAGGGAAGGGGGGAAGAGAAAGGAAATGAAAATCGAGAGAAGAAGGCGTTCCTAAGTCTCTTGACTTTGCCCAAACAGCACACATTAGATGTGAAAAGCACAGTACTGCCTGCCGCTGTCCGCTGCTCCGAGTCCCGACTCTCCGAAGAAGGAGTATTCCTGCTGGCCAACGGCCTGAACATGTTCTTATGGTTCGGAGTGAGTAGCCCACCAGAGCTGATTCAAGGAATATTTAATGTGCCATCGTTTGCGCATATCAACACAGATCTGGTAGGTAGTCTTCAGTTTTTATGATAAAATACAAGCATAAGTTCTTAAAATTTATGTGCAATTTTATGATACAAAGAAGAAAACCAGCATGTGTTTATATAATTCTGTATGAGAATCATATTTTGATGAATGAAATTAGAAAATGTAAAATAATTTACTGAAATGTTGAACTAAACATAGCTTCAATAGAAGCTGATAATATCGGGGGCTGGAGAGATGGCTCAGTGGTTAAGAATCCTTGCTGTCCTTGCAGAGGACCTGAGTTCAGTTCAGGTAGCTTATCGCTACCCGTAAGTCCACCTCTAAAGGATCTGACATCCTCTTCTGACCTCCATGGGTTCCTGCACATATGTGGCATATGCTGACAGACAAACATACACACTCATGCACACATTCACACACACCCCCACTGACAACACTTCCAGATCCCTGCTGTTTGCCATGGGTATTCGCTGTTTGTACTTTAAACCCACGGTTCTGTTCCCTTCTCTTGACACGTCAGTGAGGTAGATGCTGCCTCAGTGTGTTCCTGATGAACTAGTGATGCTAGGGGCAGGTTCTTACAGGTGACAAAGTCAGAGGTAGAGCTGGATTTGTTTTCAACTCGGTTTTCTTCATCCTTGCTGCCGAACTGCCTGTTTCAGAAAATTCAGAATCCTTCAGAGGTTATTTTGCTACACAGTAAGATGAATGAGGCACAAAATAAAAATCAAAGCAGAGTGCATCCCCAACCCTACCCCAAACCCTAACTCTCCCCTTCTGTTACAATCATGACAAAAGAAATTGTGTGTGGATGAAGAAATGAATAGAAATATCTGTTTCCAGATGTCTTAGGAAAACTCAGCGCTAGCATGAGAGTTAACCTGTGTTGCAGACTTTCTTGCAGGCCCTAAGTGTACATGAAATAGGGGTCTCTCCACCACAGAGCACGAGTCCAGGGCTTGCGCTTTTATCATCATACCTCCTCACTGGGCTTCAAAAAATGAAACAAAACTAAAACCCAAATAGGATCATTTTATTTTTAGACTCATTTGGCTCTCTGAGATATGTGTTGTATACCCAATATTATTTCTTGAATAAAATGATCCACCATAATACCATAAAATAAACAAGGGATGGAGTGTGAGCATTAATGACGGATGCTCTGCCCTCCTCAGAACTCCTGTGAAATATTTTGGCCATAATCTTTCCCCTAAGATTTGAAGTTTTACGGTCACACATTCTCATCTTCCCTGGTGGCTAACTCGTGTGTTGATTGGGTCTTGGTATCTCCTCACTGAGAAGGCAGCATTGGAGCATCCTATTCCCTTACATGAAGAACTCCAAGTGCAGCTGTGCTGTTTTCCAAATTAAACAGATGTCATGGAAGTGTAATATATAGCATTTCCTTGGGAACCAACACTTGCTGGTTACTTCAATGTTGGAATGCATTTCCTAAAGAAGGTAAAGGGATAGAGACATTCTTTTCTCTCCCACCATGGCCTTGAAAGGGCTTAGTCACCTTCCTGAGAGATGGTCCAAAGCTACCTTCTGCATGAAACACACCTGTTGCTGCATTGCAAAGATGACCTGTATTTCCAAGAGATAATTGGTTCATTGGTGGAAATGTACGCTAATAAAAATGAGTAATTTATAGTTCAGTTTTCCACATTTTCAGGTAAATGAACTGAGCCAATAAATGGTCAATAAATGGTCTCTGTAGCATTAGAGGGATGGTTTTTGCAGTCTGGTATCTTGTATTGCTGCTTCTGTTCTCAGTGGCTCAAGTCGTACTGAAATTGTGCTCTTACATTTAGACATCACTGCCTGAGGTGGGAAGTCCATACTCTCAACAACTCAGAATGATAATGAATAATATCCAGCAAAAGAAGCCATACTCAATGAAGGTAAACTGAGATTTCCCCCTCTTCCTTCAAGTGTTTATTTTATCAAAAATATTTTAGATGCATATTCTATAGTTATATCTTATGATCTTTTTTATAATTTCCTGTTTGAATAAAATCATGTCTTGAATCCAAGAAGGTTGGACTTCATTGCCAAGTCCAAGCGGCTTGGACCCATCTCCTTCTGCAAGCTAGTTGCTGGAGTCTCCTGGATTTGGAGCTTTCAGGCGGTGACTCTCCGTGTAGTACTCTTTACCATAAGATATAAGACACTTTAGATGCAGGCCTCTGCATGATCCAGGCTACCGTGAGGCCAGTTTTCTCTTCAAATGCAAACTGGACGCCAATCTTAATCAGTAACCTTAACCATAGACATAACTCCTGTGTGCAGATATCAACTCTAGTAGAGCTGAGGTAAATGGAAATATAACAGCTTCACGGTCTCTAGGCATATGTACGAACACTTGACATTCCAGAACTGTTTCCATGACGTATGGGTGTAGTGTAAAGCCAGGGGCTGGGGCTGGAGAAAAGCTTAAGGTACTCCACACGGCACTCCCCAGCACTGGCAGAGGAACGGAATGAAACCTTGAAGTCTCAAGAAGCACACATGGAAAGCCCTCGCATTGCTAGTGCACAGTGATAATGGTCTTCTTCATCCTGCCTGCGGGGAGCTGCAACCCCACACACACACACACACACACACGCCGCCCATCAGTCAGGCCGTGGAGGTCATCCTGTGCCCTATGGGCCTTCCTTCCAAGGAGCACCAGGCATTTCCCTCCTCTGCTTTTTCTCCCCTGCTCTACTAACCCTTGAGTTAAGGTCATTTCGACACTGGTTGTAAAATAAGTAGCTGGGGTCAACTTCGCTCTGCTGTGTGACTAGAACAGAGGCAGCTGGAATAGTTCTCGGATTGTCTGATGTGGAAATGCATCCACTGGTATTTTTAGATATCTCTGACTTTCCCAGTTTGAAACGCATTAAACCTGCAAATGTCACAGCTGAAAAGGAAGGACGACGGCATACCCGCTGCACTTGGTCCTTCCATTTCCATGACCCCAGACGGGTGAAAGTAGGCTTGAGGGAGCCAGCCAGTTTAGTCGGCATCTCATAGCTTGCTCACGGCAGATTCAAGGCCAGCAGTACCACAGCAGGCTCACAGCAGTTCCCGGTCCAGAGTCGCAGCTGTACTGTGACACTTTCTATCACAGTGTGCGTCCAGATGATGGAAGTCAACTGCTTCCCTCTTAGTCCCTGCCCCTTCCTGTTCTGTGTTCCGGTGTCCCTTCCTATTACTTGTCCCCACCTACTCCTTCCCACAACGGATAAGCCTGTAACTCTTCCTTCATGGAGCAGCTGCTGCTCTAGGATTTCCTTCCATTTTTTTTCCGTTCATTCTTAAACTACTGTGTCGCACCAGGCATCAGTTTATCTTCCAGGCTTCCAGAGAAAGTCTGCGCTAGCTCCACCTCCCTCGCTGTGTAGATTTAACTCATTAGAGATCCCTCACATGGGACACCAAGATGTGGTTGGTTTGAATGCAGTGAGGAAAAAAAATTAAAGCACTCCCCATTGATGTCATTTCATGAGTCCCGATTTGAATTCTCTATTCTTTCTCCTATATCTTTCATCATCTCCTGTCTGTCTGTTGTATGAATCTGAGTCTTTACCTGCCTGAAGATACTTTATAGGTGTCTTTCAGTAGAGTTTTACAAGGGGTTAAGTCACTGTCTCCAACTGACCCAGATAATAAACAGTATCACAACATCATTGTTTATCAAGCAGTATCCATATGTTGCTTTCAACATACATGGTGGCTATTTTTATAGGGCTGTTGTCAGCCTGTTTGCTATTTTCAGCAAATTATTTTATAACACACAAACACACATGTATTACTTGTGGATCAGGGACATGGACAAGTACAGCTAGGTGTTACCTTGGTTTGTAAAAGTTGATTATATGGGAAATCCAAGGCAAGTAAGGTCATTGTTCTCTTAAGGGCAATTTAAACAAACAAGTTGATTATACATTAGGATAGCAGTCTTAAGTGATCTCAAAGTGTATCATTACCTGTCCTTGAGGTTCAGCAATAGTTCTATTCTCTTAGAATATAAAAGATATTTTCATAATAATATAATAAATAATGCATCAGCCCCCTTCCCACTTCCATAGAAACTGCCAAATTGCTAAAGACAGTGGATTTCCAGGTATCTGGCAGCCATACAGGGCTGGGAGAGAACAACGTCATTTCTCAAAGCCATGCATGGGCACATTCTATTCCTGTATAGACAGACGAAACAACCCCTTGGCATAGTCATTTTCATCATCACCGTCACACGTGTGGGGAGATTAGATCTACTGAGGAATCGTCTCCATTGGACCAGCCTGTGGGCATGTGGGGGGTGGGGGCGGAATTCTCAGGATTGCTAATTGCTGTAGGAGGTCTAATCCACTTTGGGCAATGCCATCCCCGGGCAGGTATAGATAGAAGAAAGGTAGCTGAGCAAGCCAGTAAGCAGTTTTCCCTTGTGGTCCCTGCTTCAGTTCCTGCCTCTAGGCTCAGGCCTCGGCTGCCTTTGATAATGGACTGTAACCTAGAAACTAAAACAAACCCTTTTCTCCAAGTTGGCTTGGGGCAGTAGCGAACTAGAACACCCCTTAAAGGAAGTTTCTCCAAAGGCATTTTAAGATTACACCCTGAACTTGAACCACGGGCGTCCTCTTTATGAACCATGGCCTCGTGGCTGTGTTGCACATCTCTCTTACTATACAGCTGTGGTGGCTAACTGCCGGCCTTTCCTTGTGGTCTCACCAGTGAAGGAAGTGGCAGGGGCCCTGGCTCTTCTTCCACAGATAGGAAGCAGGTGTTAGCATTTCCACCGGGAATCAGTATAAGCTATTTGGAGAGTTTCTACATTTTGTTTTGTTTTGTTTTTTGTTTTTTTGTTTTTCAAGACAGGGTTTCTCTGTGTAGCTTTGCACCTTTCCTGGAACTCGCTCTGTAGACCAGGCTGGCCTCGAACTCACAGAGATCCACCTGCCTCTACCTCCCAAGTGCTGGGATTAAAGGCGTGCGCCACCACCGCCCGGCTGAGTTTCCACATTTTTAATACTATGTTTTACAATCTGTTGATTCCTGCATTTACAGCCCAGGCCAGTTAGGACGTCGCCCAGCAGTCCATGGAGCTGTGGCGACGCCAGGGGCAGTGCAGTCCGTTGCCATGAGCAGCAGTGGTTCTGTTTTGGTCCCTTTCTCGTGTTTACTCCTTTTCGTCTCTGTCCCTTCTTGGTCCTCTGGCCACCTCCTGCCCGCACTGGCAGCCGTTCCCGTGTTGGTACCTTCATCTCACTAACGCACCTTCTGCTGCCTGTCGACTCTCCCACTTCCTCCTTCTCCACCCTCACATGCCCGCAAAAGGCCCAAACTCACGATACTGGTAACTGTCTCTGACCCCTTACTACCTTCTAAATGTCTGTGATAATTTGCACGCCAGCTGTCTCTGTACCTTTCTACGTGGCATGGTATATACCAGTCCGACCTACCCTGCCCTTTGAGACGTAGAGGACAGTGATTGCCGTTGTGAAGCTTATCCCCATAGCACTCTACTTATAGTAAGCTTTCACTTTAATTTGCCACTTAGAATTTTCTTTGTGGTTTAAGTGTTAGTGTCTCCTTCCCCTCCCAAGTAACAGGCATGGAGCTTGGAGAGATGGCACATACTGCTCTTCCAGAAGACCCAAATTCTCTTCCCAGCACCCACATTGGGTGACTCATGACTGCCTGTAACCATGACACCCTCTCTCCTGGACTCTCTGGGCACCTGCACTGATTTGTACATTTCTACACACACACACACACACACACACACACACACACACACACACACACA
>CABHPP010139786.1:0-14673 GCA_902168425.1 Peromyscus attwateri | reverse complement strand
TGCGCCACCAACACATTCTTAAAGCTGGCTCAATTACCCCACACAGCCACCATCTCTGTATAGAATGTACAACACCCATGGTCCTATCGTAAAAGGGTTCATATGCACATGCCTTGCTTCTTATCCTAGATTATGGCTTTTGTGAAATATCATCCTCACTGTTCCCCATCCATGTACTATATTGTTAAAATACCACTAATAAAAAAACATTTTATGATATAACAAGTTTGGGTTAAAATTTCATAAAGTATATACATATATCTTTCCTACTTATTTGAAAATGGGGCTGCTGTTTTCTCATTAAATCTTTTCTCTTACACAAAATATGCTCAGTTCTTAGGTCCTAGGAGTTCAAGCACAACGCTGTTGCTCCTCATGTCATCTTTCCATGGGCAATGACTCCTCTAAAGACACACACAGCCAAGGAGATGAACAGAAATGCACACCACCATTCAAAACCAAGGAAACAGAACCACAGGAGCTGTCCTCTCACCCCAGTCAGAGTGGCTGTGATCCAAGGGAAAGGAAACTACTATGGCCGGAGAGGCTGCAGAGAAAGGGGAACTCCTACATGCTACTGATGGAAATGTACATGAGAACAGCTGTTACTGGAACACAGTACAGAGGTTTCTCAGAAAACTAGGATGAGGACTTTGTATGACCCAAAGATCCCACTCCTGGGTACATATCTAAAGGAACTAAAACCAAAGTCCTTTTGTTTACTATAGCGCTATTCACAAGCAGGATATGGAAGTGACCTAGGTGTCCACTGATGGATGAATGGATAAAATGACTGTCATATACACACAAAAGGATGAAATTCTGTTGTTGAGTGTAATGGAAGTAGAGGGCATTATGTTAACTGAAATAACTCGGGCAAAGAACAAATGCCACATATTGTCATTTACAGGTAGAAACCAAAAGTAACAAGAACAGGGGTTACAAAGGTCAGGTAAGAGCAAGGGGGAGGAGAGTGCACAGAAGGGCAGGAAGGCGCAGTGATGCAGAGTTAACTATGAGTGACAACTGAATATGTCAAAACAGCATAGAAGATTAAAAACTTTTCCAATCCAAAGACAAACTGAGGAGATATCTACTTCAATTACCCTGACCTTACTACACACATGGACAGAAACACCACTATAACCCCAAAATGTGTATAATTACAAGGTACCAAAAGCTAAGTGGAGCACAGAGGACTTTCAGGCAGCAGAAGTACTTACTCGGTGTTAATATTACAATGGTTGACATACACTATGACCAACTTGTCTAAATCCATAAGTACCACACCCAACATCAATCCTAACGTCACTTATGAACTTGGCAGTTATGTAAGGACTACTGACAATGGAGGAGGCAATGCATGTGTGGGGCAGTGTACAGGGAATCTCTGCCTTCTCAGTTTGCTAGGATAAAACTGCTCACATGGGACGTATAGAGAAGAGGAACCAAATATGTAAGACTTCTATTTTAAACAACACTATGTCCTATTATCTTAGAACTGCATCTCAAAGAATAATAAAACTATCTATTCAAAACTGAGATCTCACCTGGCCTGATAGTACTATCTCTTCCAAACAGATGAAGACGTCTTCTTCCAAGACAAAAATGCTCTATTATATGAAAAATTTCTACAGGTTTTTCTATATTGCCAATCTCAGGTTCTTCTGTGATAATTAAGTCAATGTCAACATTAGCATGAATGAAGTCCCCATCTGTGCTTCGCTTCACAGTTCCTTTGATCCCCATGAGGCAATGTTCCTATAACAGAGCAATCCAATTAATTCTCATTACCAACAATCATATTTCATAGATTTAACGTTTTCAATGTCCTCAATCAATTCTAAAACAAATTCCTTTCTATGGGTCATTGGAATGTTTATGATAAAATTATGACAGAAAAGCCTAGATCCCTGGCTGTCAGGCAATTGTCAAGTAAATAAGAAGAACATTTCTTCCCACTTCTACATGCTCTCCAATACTTTCATTTCCAAGTCCTACTTCACTTCCAACACAGGTATGAGCCACATAACTCTCCACCTTCCCCACTGGAGTTCCACATCAGTTCAGGTATGACACAATCTACCTCACTGGTACAGACCCCAGGGGTTAAAGGCATATGATCCTAAGACGGCACTCCAGCTTCAGGTTTGACTCCAAAGTCATATGCTTCTGACCAATTATAGAAATTAAAAATGCAAATACAAATTAGAGGTTGCAATGATCCTCCTGAGTTCAAACGTTTGCCTGGGTGGCTCATGGACTTAAGAAAAGTGCTTTACTTACTATAGCATGTTTATTAGAAAAGAATGCACAGGTAGAAGGATACATATGATAAGGAGTGGGGTAAGGAGGATGGGATTGAATTCTAGGCTGCTTCCAGGCACACCTCCCTCTCAGCAATTCCACAGCTTCACCACCCTGGAGATTTTCTAAATCCTGTCATGTACATGATCTGGTTCAAGGAAGACTCAGTAAGACAGATGCTTCCTCCAGTGGCTTCCAAAGTGTAATATGCAAAAGCTCGTACAGCTTAAACTAGCAGACAGAGTCACATGCAGAAGTCCTCAGTGGTTCTTGTATAGAAAAAGGCGAGATTTGCTGGGTGGTGGTGGCACACACCTTTAATCTCAGCACTCGGGAGGCAAAGCCAGGCGGATCTCTGTGAGTTTGAGGCCAGCCTGGTCTACAGAGTGAGTTCCAGGACAGCCAGGGCTGATACACAGAGAAACCTTGTCTCGAAAAAAAACAAAACAAAACAAAAAAAGGAGGAAAAGGATAAGATTAGGCAAACATGGCTCTAACTGGTCAGCTATTAAGTGCTATAGTCATTTCTTCTTCCTGAGCTTAGAGAAGGGAAAACTTCTGTATCAGAGCATACACCTATATTGGAATTATGCCAGTTTACTATATACAGGGAGCCACTGTCTAGCAGTGTGTACTGATCCAAGATGGCAAAGGAGATACTTTTTTAAGTTGTAATGTAATAAATGTAATAAGTAATAAATGTAATGAAGTAAAATAAAATAAAGTAAAAATGTAAAAAAGTAAAAATGTAATAAATGTAATAAAGCTTGTAAGCTACTTTACAAGCATGAGAGCCTTACCACTGAAATTAATTTCGTAGTATATACTAATTTAGAGAAGTCTGAGAGAATGAGAATATAGAAAAGAAAGTAAAAAAAGGCAATACCTTTGTTCTCTGAAAAACTGCCTTTGGATCTAGAGTCTTCGTCTTTCCAGGATTGTTTTTATTGGTTTTAATCCAACAAATATCTTCACATCTTCTATAACCCCATTTTCGTAAACACTAGGAATAATTTCAAAATTAAATCCTTAAAAAAATACTTAAAATAACCAGAATTAAGAAATTTTCTAGGATACCAAATTTCAGAGCACCACAACAATTCTGCTCTAATGCAGACAGAAGAAGAAATAAAGGCATAATACATATTAAATAAATCTTTTAAATATTACATTACTTTTCTTGTCACTGCGACTAAATATCACATATGTGATATACCTCAAAAAACATAAAGTACCTTATGTTTTTAATTCTAAGTTATTTTTAAACTAGTTCAGAAACTGAAGACAAAGAACATTAATCTTGTAGCCTGTAAAACGTATTTTTTTCCCTAATGAACATAAGAATCCACCTGAAAAGGAACTGAGAACAAAACAACAAACTACTTACTACTCTCCCAAGGTCCAGTCCTTCCCCAGAACCGCACCAGAGGAATATAAACGACCGAGGAGCTGCGATCTCATCGATTTCTAACTTCATAATCTAGAAGGAACCAAAATAATAGTGCATAAGGTTTGCCATTTATCATAAATCCAAAGAATAACTATTGAGACATATTAGGATCTCTACAGATGTATTCTTCAGATATTCTAGGAAAGACCGTAGAAAATAAATCCTACGCCTGGAATTACTTTGATAGGTTGCTGTTTTGTTATTCTATATACAAGCACCACACATACATGTGCAAAAATACACACACATAAACTTGTTCTCCTTATGTGTTCAAGAAAAAAAGTTGATAGAAAAATACGCTTACAGAATGATGGAATTTTACTACAGGGATTATAAAGAAACAGTCAGAGGTTAAGAGAGCCCACAGTTATTGACAAAATGAAATGTAAGTTGGGTGTGGTGGCATATGCCTGTAGCCAGACAGGTTGGGTGGCTGAAGCAAGAGACCCACTTGTGCCCAGGTATCTGCAGGAAGCTTCTCTTACAGGTGAGTACTGAAAGTCTTCTGCTGTCTCTTTGTTCATACTTACTGCAGTCTAGTCCAGCTCACGTGCCAATTGGATGATCTCACTAACCTCATTAAAACCTTCAAAACCTCAATGACTATCAAACAGAAGACTAAACTCCTAAGGACCACAGTGTAGTGTACTCATAACTCCACTTTCAGACCAAATAAGCACATATTCATCTGAAAGGTAAATATTTCATATAAAGTTTCACCATACGTCATCCCACGTCCAGCACTTCTCATTTGCGGTGATGCCAGTCTCTCTATAGTATTCTTCCAAAGGAGGCTCCAGAAGAATCACATCAAATTTGGGGGTCAATTCTCTGATGTCAAAGGCTTCTATGTCTGCTTGTAAGTACCTAACAAAAGGGGAAAGGATTTTGAAATCCTTACCCAGTATTATTGGATAAATATTGCTAAACATTATTAACAAGATAATCATGAGCTAACTACTAAATAGCTTTAGTAGGTTTTTTGTTTTACTGCAGACTTTATATCATCAAGCAACATCTTCCTTAGGACATGGACATATTTACAACAAAGTAAGAAGCATATTATTCTCTATGTATATCAAGAATATATTTTTCATTTATTATTATACTGAAAATTTACACTTAGATGTCATCTCTAATCTATTTTGATTTTTGTATTATATAACATTATTTGCACTAGTATATCATTATTTAATTAGGTTAGAAAAATGACATCTGTCTAAATTTCAAATTCCTCCTTTAAGAGTTTCTATATATGGACATTATTTACTTTTATGAGCTGTTCATTAATAAATATGTTTACATTAATGGTGCCGTCACACTAACTAATGAACGACTGATCTTTAATGAAGTTATTTTTACACAGTATGGAAGTATTTTAAGTTCAAGACACTTTTTAAGAGGACATTTATTTATTATTACTGGGGGGTGGGGAGGGCAGGCCATGGTGTTCAGGTGGTGGTCAGAGGCAAACCTGTGCCCTGGGTTCTCTCCTTCCATCTCTACACAGGTTTCTGGGTTTGGAACTCAGGTCACTAGGCATACAAAACTGGAAAACAAGCACCTTTACCCATGGAGCCATCTCACGGGTCCCCAATTCAAGACAGTTTAAATATAGGGATTTTTTCTTTTATTTAAGGCCAATGCTTAGACTGAAAACCACAGGCTTTAGTGAAGTCATCACTATCTCTGAAGGACAAGCACTTTCCTGTCATTTAGGTAACAGGTAGAGGACCAGACTTGCCCACAACAAGCTCTACTGAGAAGAGAGTAGTACAGTGAGTGCCCACCTCATAAACAAGAATGCAAGAATATGTAGCAAAGCTTCATGAGCCAGGCAGGCTTTGCAAGGCAGTTTCAATGCTGCCAGCTCCAGGAGGGCGACTCCACCTCACAGGTGGAGACTGTGAGGCAGAATTCACCAGCCCCCCAAATTACCTAGAGGATTCAATGAGAAGCCACTACAGACTCAGCACCAGAGTTTCAAAATAATATAGTTTACTAAAAACAAGAAAGACTACGGCTACAGAATAAACAGACTGATACTGTGAGTCAGAGTTAGAAAGAAAAAGCTTTGAATACTTACATAGGAGGAGTATTTGATTTAGCTATTAACTCATCCTTTAGTCTGATGAGTTCCCTAAGTTTAGGGTATTCTTCAAATCTGTCAGCTAAACCTAAGGAGGAAAAAACAGTTCATCCTAAATTTCAGTTCAACTGAAGTTAGCACTAATACAAGAGTTATGTCTTCTTTGACCATCACTTTAAATTACAATCTGTAGTTCATCTTTATTTTTGTTTTCCATACATAAGAAACACTAATAAAATAAATTACATAAACATCTTAAAAACTAAAACCGTGGGGGCAGGAGAGACAGATCAGTAGTAAGAACACTTGCTGCACTTCCAGCGGACCTAAGTTTGGTTCTCTGCATTCACATTAAATGGCTCACAACTGCCTGTGACTCTAGGTCCAGGGGATCTGAAGCCCTCTTCCAGCTTCTGGGGACACATGCACTTCACATGAACATACTCACACACAAACACATACACCTAATTAAAAATAGTAAAATAAAAAAAAACAGTCTTTAACATGAAGAATAAGAGGGAAAAAGCTTGTAAAGCTCCTTCAGTCAGTGACGTGAATCACATTTCAAATAAAAACGTCTGAAGACTGTATTGCTGTCGGGTTTGAACACAACAGTCAGCCTCTAGTCTATAGAATAGAAGGTAGAACCTGAAGCAATCTGAACCTGTCTTGCTCTATGATCTGATGAGCAGATCTGAGGTGTCCTGTTTGGTGCATGGAGATCTACAATCAGTGTTGGTCCTTGTTTCTTGGTATTAAGACCTTGGAAAAATCAGGTACCTTTTATCATGCTATCATAAAAAATATTCACTGGGGTTTTTTTGTTTTGTTTTTTTGCTACATCAATATAAGATATTTTAGATCTTAGTTTTAATTCAAATCTTCATTTGATTCAAAATAAAATTAATACAACAACCTCTTTTCAATTTACAACAATTTTATACATATATTTATCTTGGGAAATCAGGTATCTTAAGAGATGATTCTATATTCAAATATGAGTATACAATTGACTGTAACTTTTTAATGCTACCCTTAAATTCTACTTATAAGAACATTAAAATCAGAGCCTGGAGTGGTGGTATACTCCTGTAATCTCAACCACTGAACAGGCTGAAGCAAAAGGATCACAAGTTGAAGGCTTGGCTGGGCCACATAGCAAGTTCACGGTCAGTCCAACTGCCTGCACAGACCCTGTCTCAAAATGATAAAATAAAATAGGGCTTGGCACTTGCTTAGCATACACAAGGACCCGAGTTCAAGCCCTACTAGTGAGAAAAACAATATATAAAAATCACATTTAAATTAATTCTTCAGGGGTGATGATGCTTACAGCTGACAGAATTTAGTTATATCACATTTAAATTTTTGTACTACAATGATACTATCAAGAAACTAAAAAGACAACTAGCAGAATGAGATAAAATATTTATAAATCATGTGTGTATGTACAGAAAATACAAATAATTCAATAGGAAAAAGACAAAAAATGTATAATATAAGCAAAATATTTGGTTATTTCTTAAAAGATATTTAAGTGGGTTAATGTGCCTATGGGATGCTAAGCTTATCATTAGTCTCCAAGAAAATAAAAATCAAAACCACAGCAGAATGTGGGCCTGATGGCAGAGACTTGTGATTATTGCTACCCAGAGGCTAAGGCAAAAGGATGTTCACTTGGGAGATAGAACACTTAGGCCATCTTGGGCTACACAATGAGACTATCTTAAAAAACAAAACCACAAAACAAATCCAGTGCACCAACCTAGTCTAAACTAATACTCTACTGACATCACACACTCTGGACACAGGAGTTGGAGGAATCGATCTAGGACTGACCTGGAAGACCCTGAGGACTGGCTCTCAGTAGTATTCAAAGGTGCTATTCAAGCTGCCAAGGGAGAGGAGCAAATGGTAGTCCTACCCAGCTTTAAAGCCTATGAATCACAACAATGATTGGCCCTGCAAAATATCCCCAGTGGTACAATAGTGGCACTTACATTTTGGGGGTAATCAACAGCCATCTATTTGGACTTAAGGCTCTCTCAATAGGAAGGAGTTCATGCCTAGTACTGTAAACCTAGTAAAACTACTGTAAAACTATTGTGACTGGAGGTCACAGACCTGAGAGTACCCACTACTGTCATTTTCCTAAACCGATATAATTTCTAACTGTATTCTAAACTTATCCTTATATCCACAGGTAATAGCAGCTCTCACCCTCACATCAAAGAAGCTTCTTTTTTTGCACCAGATGGGGCCTATTACAGAGATCCACAACTGGGACTGTGAGTGCCCAACTCCAACCGATACATCTACAACACAGCCCTTACACCTTAAGGCTCAGGGAAAATCATGGAAGAGGGACTGGAAAGATTATAGGAGCCAGCACACTTATTGTTACTAAGAGCCAGAGGGCTAGCACACCTATTGTTAGGTGCAACAGGGAAAACGCACCTCTGAAATCTCAACAACATGGTTGCCTGAACAAGACCAGAATAATGACAATACCAGTGGCCATGCCTACATGGACATGGGGAATTCTACTTGGTGCCACCATGAGACAGAGAGAATCAGTTTCCTCTAGGGGTGAGCTATCACATAGGATGTGCTTAGCCTGGGACACAAGCACTTAACTAAATGGATACACAAATGTATACATATAACAGCAATAACTAAGAAGAGACCAGGAATGGGGTGGAAGTTACAGGAGGAGCTTAAGGGGAGGCAGATACAGTGCTCATGAACAAAGTTCTCAAAACATTGAAAAAACCATCATGGTGCTGGCTGGAGATGGTTCAGTAGTTAAGACCACTTGTTACTCTTGTAGATGACCCATGTAGTTCCCAGTACCCACATGATGGCTCACAGCCACAGCCAAATGTAACTCCAGTTCAGGGGACCTGAAGCCCTCCTTCTGGCCTCCAAGGGCACCAAGCATGCAAGTGATGCACAGACATAAAGCAGCCAAAACACTCATATACATAAAATAAAATTTAAATTAAAAAAAGATCACAACAACCAAACACAAATCCACAATGGCATATTTAACACCCACCAGAGTGGCTATAGTGAAAAACACAGCCAGTAACAAAGAATGTAAAGAAGCTTGAATCTTTATACACTACTCATAGGAACAGGAAATGGAATGGCAGGTTTGAAAAGCTTTGGGGGTGATACCTCAAAAATTCAAACCTAGAATTAATACACTTTTAAAAAATTAAAAAGAATTACATGATCCATCAATTCCATTCCTAGGTATTTGTCAAAGAAAACTGAGCACATGCCATACAATACTTTTTACGTGAGTATCTATAATAATCCATAACTGCAAACCTAAGTGAATAAATAAAATGTATGTATGTGCGTATATTTACTTATTACATGGTCTATTATTTGGGAATAAAAAGATGTACTGATATATGCTACAGCACTAATAACCTCCGAAAACACTGGCCAAGTCAAAGAAGCCAATCACAGAAGGCCCCATGTTGCATGAATTCAATTATATGAAATGTCCAGAATAGGTAGCCAAACTTATAAAGAAAAAAGGTAGACTACTAGTGGTTAATCCTGAGAGGCAGGTTAGAGGAAGGAATGTGGTCCCACTGCTAATGGGTACAGAGCTTTCTTAGAGAAGCAAATGTTCTAAAACAGATTGCTGTAATAGTTGCCCAGAAGGCTCTCTATGCACTAAAAGAACACTGAATTATATCATTTCAATGGATTAATTATAAGGTATATAAATTACATAAAAAAAATAGAGACACAGCATTGCTAAAAGAGAGGGAGGTAGAATAGAAGCCCCGAGACCCGAAGGAAGAAGTCAAGCCTAAAAAGTTTTGTTAGAAATAATCTACAAAATGCACAAATCACATGCATACAGCAATACTTTAGAGCAGGATAGTCCAAATAAATCTGACATACCTACATCCCTGATGAAATTCTGAGGTCTATGTCCAGTGTCTACAAAATGTTGGCAGTAATCATTATGGGGATTTAAGCTCTGCGTTCCCTAAAGAAATGGTCAAAATTAAACACACAGTATGCACGCTGACGGCAGATACACTAACTTTGTGTGCTTTTATTATGAAGCTGTACAATTAGGACAGATTGAAAAAGCACTAATATTTGAAAACACAACTAAAAACATTATTTATCAACAGTTATTGATATGAATACACCATTATCACAGCTAAACATCTAAATATCAGAAGAATATTTCATGAGTAATTTAAGACCTTCATTTTAACACTGAGATCTCTCAAAAATTGAAAAAGTCCTAAGGTAAACTAGGTCCTTTCAGGCACAGAGCTTAACTGTCAACAGTTTTAAGACTTGAAAATTCTTTATTTTACCTTAAGGAAGGTACTGGAATCTTTGTAAATCTCTTCTTCATATGGCAAATTTTCTTCCTCTTGTTGCAATTCTAGCTCATCCTTGAAAAGGGAAACATAAGAAAACATTTAAAATCTATACATTTAGCTGGGTGTGGTGGTTCACTCCTTTAATCCCAGCACTCAGGAGGCAGAGGCAGGCAGGTCCGAGTTCAAGGTCAGCCTGGTCTATATTTAATTACTGCATCTTAAAGCGCAGTGGGTTTATTTGCCTCAGATATGTTTATACTTGCATTGCGTTAAAGACTTTAGATTTACTTTCTAAAAAAATTCTGTTGATTTATTTATTTTATGGGTATGAGTGTTTTGCCCTCAGAGGTAAGAAGAGGGCCCCAGATCTATGGATGCTGGGAACTGAATCTGGGTGTTCTGCAAGAACAGCAAGTGCTCTTAACCACTGAGCCATCTCTTTAGCCCCATTTTTATCATTTTTAATCATGTGTAGGTATGTGTGCCTGCATGTTGATATGTACACATGAGTGCAGGCATCTATGGATAAGTGTTCGAAAGCAAACTCAGGTTTTGCTAAGTGGGTAGGGAGTTGGGAGGGGGCTGTTTATATATGTGGGTGTAGGAGGGTAATTAACTAGCACCAAGGCTGTTTGAAAAAGTCATACAGTCATCTACTATTTTATAAGATATTCAAATACATAGCCATATATAAAAAGGAGTTTAATTCAAGTTGTCCTATACAGAGGATAATGCACCTTCCAGAAACCATGGATTGCCAAATAAAAATCCCAGTGCCAGTGTGGGATACCTCCTCTTTAGTCAGAGGTGTCAGGAAGACCCTCCAAAATAGGCCATTGCCATTGTTCTTGGTCGCCCCCCTGATGGTAGACACCATTGCAAGGGTACACATACTTGAGTCACAAGACATAGAGGAACCAAGCTGGTACTAACTAGAAAGCTTCCTCCCTGCTGGCTGGCTTTTATAAGGCCGGAAAGTGCTATGTAGGCCACTGCGAAAGAAAACTCACCAACAGCTTTATCCAGCTGTTACCCTCATGAAACAATAACAACTGGCCTGGCAAGGTATGTGTATGGTGCAATCACGGCATGAATGTTATGAGGGTAACTAACCAATTTCAGACTGAAACTCAGGCCCACTCTACCACAGGAAACGCAAACCTGCTCCTGTAACTCTAACCATGACTTAATGTCTGGGAAGCTCATGAGCCCCAGGGAAGAACCAAGTGGACACAGTATCAAACTGCCCTCTAAATAGGTTAGTTCTACACTCATAGGTTAGTGTAGCTCGCACTACTTAGTAGAGAAGTTTCTTTGTGCCGTGGATAGCGGTTAATCCAGATTCAACTGGTCAAAGTGTCGAGTACCTGTGGAATATTCAGCCATGCCCCCAAGGCTCAGGGAACACAGCAGAAAAGGGGAAGAGGGATAAAAGACTAAGAGCAGAGACTGTGGAGGACCGAGATGGACATGGCAGGACCGCTGTACTCGTGAACGGACAGCAGCTCTGGTTGCTTACAAACCATCAAGCCAGTCAACACTCCATCATGGAAGGTGAAGGGGCTCGTGAGTCCCCATCCTTAGCTGGGGAACTATTAAGAGCTGAGTGTTGTATGGAGGAGGAAGGCTCCATTCCTTAGGGGTGTGGTTCCTGGTAGGTTAATCATGATCTAGTGAATAGCTACACAATCTTCTGTTGTCTATGCACAGCACAAACTAGACTCTGGGTTTTAAACATGGCTATGAAGTTGGGAGGGAGGATGGAGGAATGGGAGGTGGGATGGATGCAGAATTAGGGGTTAATGTGATCAAAATACACTGCATTAGTAAAAGATTATATCAAATCAAAACAAGTGAGTTAGCTTGGGTTCTTTCAGAAATGGTTATATAGCTGCCTTGGAGTCATGAGTTGTCAAAATACTTTAATCATACTATCTTGTGCTGTTAATATGGAATAATGTCAGTCAAAAGTCACTGCTGCAGCCCCTCAAAATCTGCTGCATTTCTATCAGCTAAAGTTTATGATATACTTACCTTTTTGCTGTTCTGAAGAATATTACTGCCAGTGCTTACTAATAATTATATTGTTTTATATATATAATCATATGTAACTCACATACTCTTACATAAAATGAGCAAACTCATGTGAGTCTTTAAATGAAAATAAAGGTTACTCCTAAGGATTTTGGCACATCTTAAAATTGAGCTTTCTAAATGAGATGAATCTATTAGAAGGATTAATTTTTTTCTCAACCATGCAGAAAACCATCTCATTTCCTACTTGCCTTATATTCTTCTACTTTGTCTTCATCTGTGTCTCCTTCATCCAGACACTTCCGTTTTGAATTTGGAGCAGGGGTATCATAGGAAGCCCTGAAAAGTAAGCCGCAACTATCACACAATACAAAGGTGCATATGGATCTGCTTGTATTATTGTATTAACAAGTTATAGAAACAAAGTCAAATGTTTCCTGATTAAATATCTATTTATTCAGCTTATAAATCACCCAAAAAGTCACAGGCAGTAATTTGTAGCCTATCTTTATAAGAGAGAAACCAAGTGAAAAAATAAGCTACTATAAAGATTGTATTATGAAAAGAAACTTTTAAACTGTATGTCATTTATACTAGTTTATGTATATGCTATACTATATACTATAAGCAAAACTGATACAATGATAAACTAGAATTTAAAAATGACATGTTTTCTGAATTATCAAATGAATACTACTTTTAAGTTGTATTCTTTTATAATTTCATAAAAATTATAATTTATAATTCCACATTACTTAGGGTATGTAAGCTAATTCTTAGTGTAACATTTCACTTCTACCTACTTTATAAATAGGAACTTAATGTTTTCGGAAAGTAATATTTCATAATTTCAAAATGACAGTAAAAAAACTGTTTCCAAAATCTCCATTTTCACGATTTTCCTAACAACACATTTATACCTACAATGAATTGTTCATTAAAAATCAACCCTCAGTAGATGACTCCAGTCCTATGAGGTTCGGGCAGAGGTGCCGCAAGGCCAGCATGGGGTACATGACTGTGTCTCACTCCCCTCCCAAATAACCCCCATGAATAAGCACAACTGAAAAATAAAACAAGTGATCCTTTCACACTGTAATCACGTCACTAAAACACGGTTGCTCAACATACCTGCACGTTTCTCTGGTCTCAGCAATCTCCCTCTGTTCATCTTTGCTATTTAACACAGCACCAATGCTGTCTGCACTTTCAGCTCCCAACTAGGAAGCAAAAACACAGTTAAAACACAATGCACTCTTCATACACTGCAAAACGTGTTGCTAATTTTAATATATCAAATTGTCTATGGAAAGCAACCTCTCCCTTAACACACTATCCATTGGTTTGAAGATAAACTCTAAGTGAACTGGTAGATCATTTTAATTATGAATGACTTTGCCAGCTGGAAAACATTTTATGCATTTGGTTATATTTGAAACTAAGATGATTACTTTTAGCCAATTCTGAATAAAAAACAATTTAGCAGTAGTAGCAATAACCAAGAGGCAAAGCACTTCATATGGACTGCTTCATAAACTGTATTCTATCCCATGCTCTCACAAAAATTTATTGTTTTATTAAAGCAAAGATTTTAATAAAGTTTACTAATAGCTTAAAAATGGTAATGTCTCCAGGGAGTGGTGGTACACGCATTTAATCCCAGCATTGGGAGGTAGAGGCAGGCAAATCTCTGTGAGTTCAAGGCCAGCCTGGTCTACACATCGAGTTCCAGGACAGCCAGGACTGTTAAATAGAGAAACCTTGACTCAGAAAACCGAAAGAAAGAGAGAGAGGGAGGGAGGGAGGGAAAGAGAGAAAGAGAGGGGGGGGAGGGAGGAAGGAAGGAAGGAAGGAAGGAAGGAAGGAAGGAAGGAAGGAAGGAAGGAAATTGGTAATGTCAACTTTGGGTGGCCACTGGGGAAATTCTGCAGAATGCAAGAAATGTAAACAAAATATTCTTTTAATCTACCACTTCATATGACTATCCTCATTTCTCCAATGAAAAATTTCTTCCAATATATGAAATGCTCATCAATTTCAACTCCTCCATAAAATCTTCTCTAATTCTTTTTGATTAGAGGACTGAACACCTGCTTCCTATGGTTGGAATGTTTTCTAATTTCCTCCCCATGACTAATTTCTCTTTGTAATTCATATCTCAGAATACAAGTCATTTCTTCAGAGATTTCTTTGAGGAACCAATATTTAGCGATGGATTTAGCAAGCTGCCTCACTAAAGTTTTGTACATTTCCCTCCATCACTTATATCCATTTGTATGGTGCAATGAAAACAGCCTCAGATTTTAAGTAAAACAATGTGCAATGTGTCCTCTGCACGTGTAGTCCACTAATCGGCAAGCACTTACATACTCATCTACAAACTTCAATCTTGGAGACAGACCCATTCCTTGTTTAGTAAGTGAACA
>CABHPP010139785.1:17127-29018 GCA_902168425.1 Peromyscus attwateri | reverse complement strand
GCTTAGTTGGTAAGGTAAAGTGCCTGGAAAAGAGCATGAGAACCTGAGTTCAGATCAGGTAAATGGGTTTTGGCACATGTCCTGTCCCAATCCCCTTTGCCAGCCAATCTAGCCAAATTGGTGAGCTCCAGGTTCAGTAAGAGAGTCTATCTAAAAGAAAACAAGGTAGAGATTGATAGGGGCACCTAATGCTGACTTTTAGCCTCCAGGGGAACACACATACCACACTCCTCCACAAAGAAATGGATGCCGTGTGCTCAGGTGCACCACAGGAAAATGCCAGTTAATCCAGTTGTTTTAGGATGTATTCTTTTGTTCTTGTCATTTGGAAGACTGAAAACAACCCAGCAACTGTATATCGTTGGAATGGCTGAGGTGAGAAAAGAGCAGGGAACTCTTTTCCCATTATCTCCCTTAAGGATGAGCAGCTAGCTAGTGGGCTGGTCTAGGTTGCACAGCTTCTAAGGGCCCAATGCAACCAAATCCTCCTGACTGGACAGCACTGGTTCCCTCTCTGTGCTACATGTGGGTGATCTCTGAGAGTTTATCTCTGCTGCTCAGTGTTTGACAGGAGAAACCTGCCCAGCAACCAGTTTACTGCTGGATACGTTGGAAGGGGGCACTGAATGGATGTATGGCTTTGTGCTAGGAGCTGGTCTGACTCCTGTCCCCCCAGAGTGCTGAATCTACAGGTGTCGACCCCCTTGGGACAGTCGTGGTGCACTGGATACCAGTAGGCTCCCCCATTGCGGTATTTCTACAGCGTTCCTCACTTAGCACAGGCGTGAGGTTAAATGATGTGATAATGCACGTGAAGTCCCTATTTTAGCGCTTGGCAGGTGGCAGAGACTTGATTCCTTTTTAGCTTGATGGAATTTTAGGGTGTAAGAAAAGTTCAAGGAAGAGCACAAACAGCGTTCACTGAGATTCCCCAAACATTAGCATTTTACTGATGGCTCTGTAGAGAGAGGAATGATGGCTGATAGGTAGGAAGGCTGGACCTTTGGTTGCTAGAAGTCTCTGCCTTTCTCTACTGATGTGAACCTTTTCAAATAAAACAGTAGTCATGATTCATCCAACCCCGTAAAATACGTATCTCCTGAAGTATCAGACCACTCTCAAGGGGATCATTTGAATAGGAGCAGTGAAAGGATTTGCAGCATTCCCATGGCATGACCCGGACTCAAACACACCCTGTCAGCTTTAACTGAGCACCTAGTACATGTTACACACAGTACTAGGCGCTTTGGGGGAAACAATCTCACTGATCTGTCTGCTGCATCCTGAGGCAGGTTTATGAATCCCTCTATTTCAAAGATCAGAGCAATTAAGACTCAAAGACATTTGTATGCTGCCAAAGGACTTTAGTGAAGTGGTAGAAATGGGATTTGAACCCGGGTCCTTGGGCTCCGATCCTGGTATTCTTTCCAAAACAACACTGGTACAGATGATGCTTTTTGCTGCCAGCTAATTGATACCACACTCTATTCTAAAAAATGGGCTGGTATGTAACTCAGGGTGAAGTGCTGGCCTAACAGACATAAGGCCCTGGATTCAAATCTCCAGTACTGAGGAATAAATGAGAATGTTACAAAAGAAAGACTGGAAGGAAAACCAGAAGGGCCTTGGCTCGGAGTCAGTGAGCACTAACCCCCTGCCATGCTGCCCCACCCTTGATCTGCTCTGGTGGTTTTCCTGGTTCTGCTTAATTCTGAAGAGCTGGCCAGAACTGTTGCAGTCTCCCCAAGTCCTTTCACAGAGTTCCACTACTGGCTGCAGAACGGTTTCTTATCTTCAGATACCTTGAGTCAAGTCCATATTTGAAATAAAGGTTTATTTCCCCAGGGAGTGTTGATGATATTGTTAACACTGGGGACGGTGGAACTTCCTTCTCATTAGGACCTGGAGATGCTGGCCTGCCTTAGGCTCTGCTCAGACGGTGGGGCAATAAGAGCTGCCGACTGCTTCTCTCCATTTCCATCTAAACGGGGCTGATAGGTCTGGCCCGATCCTCTTGTGCCTAAAGACAGAGAACAGCAGAAAGAACACAGTTTATTGGGATGATATATCCTTTGGGGAGCCCTGCAGAATTCTGGCAGGATGCTTCTGGAACCAACATTAATTCTACTTCAAGGCAATACAATACAATCCTGTGCTTGGATCAGCAGCCTTAGCTATCAGTTGGATGAAAATTCAATGGGAAAAGAAGTTTAACTCACAGCCCGTGAACTTGATGAACTCTGAGTAGCTTGGGAACCATTGATCGGCCAAGCTGAAAAAGGTGCCTAGGGATAGTGGGAGCTTTGTGTCTCTGAAGCTTGAATGTGGAAATGCTTCTACATGGAGGTCCAGACCTGCAGATGTAGGTTCAGACTGAATTGAATTTGGATGTATTTTGCTTGTTTTGAGGCAGGGTCTCATGTATCCCCGGCTGGTTTTGAACTTACTCTGTAGCTGGGGATGACTGAATTCCTGCCTCCGCCTCCCAAGTGGTAAGATTACCACCTTGCCTGGTTTATGCTGTGCTGAGGACCAAACCCCAGGCTTTGTTTGCACCAGGAAGGCATTCTACCAACTAAACTACATCCCAAGCCTTGAACTGTATTCAGATCCCAGTGGCCTCGAGCAAGTAAGTCTCAGCTTCACCCTTTGAAATGATAGTGATATATCTGTTGAAGGAATGTAAGTGAAGAGCCTGGGATAAGCTCTGGTCCTTAGAAAATTCTCCTACTTTGTGTTTGGAGAAATGGCTTTGTGGTTTGGAGCGCATATTGCTCTTTCACTCTGAGTTTGAGTGTTCCCAGCATCCACAACAGGGGCTCAGCAGCCACTTACAGCTTCAGAGATCCATCCCCTCTGACCTCCATGGGCACCACACTCACACAATACACAGAACTAGAAATAAATCTAAAAGGAAAGAAAATTCTCGAACTGTGCGTCCTGCTTCTTTCTTGTCGACTTGACACAAGCTAGAGTTATCTGGGAAGAGGACAAGTGAGAAAGTGTCTCCATCAGATGGCCTCCAGGCGAGTCTAGAGGGCATTTTCTTGATGAATAATTGATGTAGGGAGGTTCCACCCATGATGGGGCAGCATCGCCCTGGGCAGGTGGTCCTAGGTTGTAAAGAAAGCAGGCTGAGCAAATGATGAGGAACGAGCCAGGAAGCAGCGGTCCTCAGTGGCGTCTGCTCCAGTTCCTGCCTCCAAGTCCCTGCCTTGAGTTCCTGCCCTGACTTCCCTCATGATGGAGTAGGAGTATGACCTGACTGCTGTAAGCTGAATTAAACCCTTTCTTCCCCAAATTGCTTTTTGATCATGGTGTTTCCTCACACTAATAGCAAGCTAACTAAGATACCATGACATAATTTAAAATTAAGTTGAATGGGACAAAACTGATTTTTTTTCTCCCTCTTTTCCTTTCTTTTGGCTCCTTTTTTTCCCTGCCTCTCTGTTCTTCCCTGTCTCCTCCAACACTCCCCTTTCCCTCCCCCTACTACCTCAGTCCTATGCTGACCCATAATTACTAAAGAACATTTAGTTCCTAGTGCTCTATGGAGACAACATCCCTGATGCCGAGTCCCATGCAGAGAATCTCTGATTTCTTAAAGCCTTCATCAGAACCAGCAATCAAACAAAAGCTTTTCCCCCTAGAATCATTTTATTCTGCTTTCCTGAACATCTGGGCAGGCAGGGGTGGAGTGGTACAGCCTTTGCTTGGGCCTCTTCAAAACAGCTTCTTTGGGCTAGAGAAATGTCTGTGTTTATGCCTCATTAGGAACGCAAACCATCATTCCAGGACTTTCTTTCTGGGACTGCCACTAACTGTGTGGGTGAATTATTTCCCAACTTTGAACTTCAGTTCTGAAAATGGAACGAGTCAGACGAGACTTGCTATAATTGATGAAAGTCAATGAAAATACCACCTCGATTTAATGCTTAATCATATATACTCTTGTGTTGGTTTCCTGATATCCATCTTGGCTTGACAGTGACCCCTCAAGCGTGGAGACAGCGTCCCACTTCCTTGAGATGAGCTTAAGCCATAGTTGGGGGCCTGCCTCTGTGACCTTCCGCAAATGACGGCTCCCCAGCCACCCTTGATGTTCTGCAGAATGCTCTCCAGCACCCAACGCAGGGTGGTGACCAGGACTGTCTAAGATGGCACTGACACCACACTTGCTAGGTGTTCGCTCTTTTCACCATCTGGGAGCCTCCCACCAGGCAGTGCTCAGCAAGTTTCTGTTCTGGCCCATTTTTTTTTTTTTCTGATGCACAAACTAAGAGTTTGGCTTTTTTTTTTTTTAATTTAAAAAATTACTAAAGAGTAGAATTGAAAGTACTTTCATTTTCAATGCAATAACATTAAACACGTGAAATACAGGCTTTTGTAATTAGTCAAAGCTTTGTGTGGTTTTATATAAATGATATCGATGTCTATACTCTTTGGAGTGCCTTGAGATTTATATGGAAGTAAAAATACCAAAATTAAACTGGAAATGAAATATTAATGCTCTCAGTGGGATTAATTCTGTTAGGTTTTCTTTACATAGTTCTTAAATTTGCATGATTTTAAAAAATTGCTTTCTATGTATAGGAACAATGGGAGAGAAAAATGTGTAAACACCTGACTTTTTGTATTAGTCAGTCCCCTCCAGAGAAACAAATAACAGGAAGCAGGGTTGTGAAACAAATTCCTTAGAAGAAAGTGGTTCTTGGAGCTTTGGGGGCTGAGATGTTCCCACGTTTGTAGATGGAAAGGTGGTACAGAGAAGGGCCAGTGGTGTCTGCTCCAGTCTATGTCCACAGGCAGGAGACCAGCGTCCCAGCTGGAGATGGGCAAGTGTGGACATCCTGCTCAGCCAGAGCTTGTTTTGCTGTCAGACCTTCATCTGATTAGAGGAAGCCCATGCCCACTAGGTTAGGACCATCCGATTTCCCCATCTTCCTATTCGAGTGTTGATCTTACTCCCAAACACCTTCTCTGACTTGTCCAGGATAGTGTTCAGCAGAATATCTGGGCATCCCGTGACCCAGTGAATTAACACATTAAATTCCTATCACACTGGGGTTGTTGGAGAGGCTAGGCATTCCACTGGCACAATCACTCAGCACAGCATCTTTGGACAAGATACTTGGGGAAATGCAGGAAAGAAGGCAAAAGTCACGTTTTGCCACCCAAAGATGACCATTATGACAGCTGGGCACATTTCCTAACAGTTGTTTTCCTTTTAAATAATCACAGATCATTTTTTTTAATTGTTCATTGTATTTGGCTAGAGATTTTGTGTTAGCTCTATTATCAGAGGCACAAGAACTCCCATAATACCTCTGACTTTCCACTTACGAAACAACCATTAGAAAGTCCGCCCTGAGTACATGAGACAGTATCACTGAATAGAGGGAACATGGACCTCCAACTCTGTTTCCCCAGAAGGAGAGAAGTGATTTTCTCCTCTGTAACACTCAACAAATAAGTTAAGGGGAAGGGTCGGAGAGGGTGGGTATCAGTAATTTCCAGAGAATTCCAGAAGTGCTGGGTACTCTAATTACTATGCACTGTGCACACATATTAAATTATTATAATGCACCCTAGAAATATGTACAAAGAATGCCTTAAAAAGACAAAGAGCAGCTGTTAGCAAAACCATCCCCGCTGCCAACTCTCCTGCTTCTCCACAGCCCAGCACCGAAGGTGTTAATCGCTCATCTTGCCTTTCCAGGGCAGGAGGTGTGAGTGACTAGGAAACCCCTCATAAATTAAAGGTGGCAGCTTCTCTGAGGAGGGGAGTTGGCTTGTTCAGCATTTTAAGCTTTTAGCTAGTGTCCTTTATCACTGATTGATTTATTGGATATTTATGTAGCGGGCAAGGGATTTGAAATATACCATAAGCGCTTCCTGCAATGTCAGTACCCAACGTTAGTGGTCTGAACAAGGATGTAATTCATCTCCGCAGGTGCTTACTCCAGTATCAAGTACTTCAATAACATCATGCCTGTGGAATCCACAGTTCCCCGGGGGCCTATTTGTATCCTGATATGCCCGTGTCCTTCCTATGTGTGTTTTCCTTTCTTAAGGAACCCTCATTTCCTTCAATAGGATATGTTTTATTTCATCCCTTTTCCTGCATTTACTCATATTAATGTCACCATATTCGCTGGTAATAGCTGGGCCTGGAAATAACCCACATAGCCACGAAAATACCAGCCTGAAACACAACGCCTGGGATGCATTATTAAGCAAGAAGGGACTGAAAATTGGTGAGAGCATCCTTTCCGTCCTTCGTGAGTTCCACCTACACAGAGCCCTGAGGGGGGGCAGAGGGGTGCACCAGAGAACAGAACATGGAGTTTCTCCCCAGCACCGGCAGGGTGGGAAGCCAGGAGGAACGAACAGGGCTTTGGACACTTCGTTTCCAGGGAGGAAGTCACTGGTTGGAAGACACAGCACAGTTGGAACATCCCTTTGCAACGGACTGTCTTTTGTTCTTTCGCTGTAGCTACAGCATCGGATGTCACCAACAGGCCAGAGTAGAGGTGTTCAGCAGGCCAGGCTCCTAGGCCTCACTTGCGGTAAGATAGAATATGGGCTTTGAGGAAGGCTTGCTCTCCTCCTCCTGCTCCTCCTCTCTTTTCCTCTTCTTCCTTCTTCTCCTCTTCATCCTCCTCCTCCCCCTCCTCCTCCTGTCCTCCTTTGCTTACTTATGTGGGAGTTGAGTTTGCATCAGCAAGGCAGTATTGCTTAGTGGAAGGAAAGGTTGCTCTGGCCTCTGGATAGTTCGGTTTGCTTCATTTTGCTTTCTCCCGGCAACATTTTTCACCTGTGAAATGGAGCTAGTACTTGGCTTGCTATTTATGTCAGGAAAATACAGGCGGAAACCAGTCTTTGGACTAAGTATTGGAGGTTATATAAAGGAAATAGGGTTATGTTCAAAGTTACTTATTCAGAGAATGGAATGAATCATTTCTGGACACTATTTTATAATGTAGGGTGCAGATAATTACATACCTCACTAGAGGTATTACTACTAATTAATATGCTAATAGGTGCTTTAATTCAACTGGTATCGGCTCACTCGTTCCTCTATCTGCCAAAGTCCTGTTTTATCTCTTATAATAGATATTGGCCAGAGGGACCCTTGTCTCCTTGTTAGGAGATTGGGGGACATTTTAGGGAATGAAGAAGACTATTCATAGGCATGAGCTATTACTTAGAGGGAGCAGGAGACCAGGACCAGATGCATTACCTTACTATAGCCTATGACAACCAAGTTAATCCCTTCTGAGGGTAGTTAACACTAAAGTCGCTTGAGCTGGGTGGCACACGCCTTTAACCCCAGCGCTTAGAAGGCAGAGATAGACAGATCTCTGAGTTCGAGACTTGCATAGTCTACAGTCCAAGTTTCAGGACAGTCAGGGCTGCACAGAGAAACCCTGTCTTGAAAGACAAACAACAAAACCCCCACCACCACAAGTGTGTGTGTGTGTGTGTGTGTGTGTATGTGTGTGTGTTTTGTAAGTCCAGGAATACAACATGGAGCATGCTGTCACATATTATCCATAATGTAAGCACTCATATTACATTATAATATGGCTGAGATTCCTGGGGCTTGCTGTGGGTGGGCAGCCCCCTGTGAGCCTGCTAGTGAGAAATAGTTCCTTCTTGCATGAACTGCTGCCACATCAGTTGGGAAAGAAGAAATACAGATATGGTGAATGTGAGCTCTGCCAAAGAATTCATCTTGGGATGCTGGAAACATTAGGGGAAGTTTCATTTAAAAGGTGGGGTTTGAAGGAATTTGAGAATAAAAATCCTAAGGTTATGAGAAGATTGGCTCAGTTTTACAAATGTAAACAATTTTTTCCTCTTGGAAAAGACAGATTCCAAATAGCTTAGAGGCTTGCAAGAGAAGTTGTTCTGTAGTCACAGAAAATGCGGTTTTTTTTGTTTTTTTTTTTTTTTTAGGCAAAGTTAGCAACAGACACTTTTCTCTTTTAGGAAATCTCTCTTCCTATACATGAATTAGATTGTCACTTCACCAAAACAAACAGAGGGCTCTTGTTAAAGCCATTTCTTAGGAGGTGAAGAGGAGCCAGCCTTAGCTAATGCTAATGGAAGGGACTCGGGATCACCCCCATCCTGGGCTCTCCAAACTCAGCATATGCAGCCCCTCTGGATATTATCCCCTGCTGAAGAACATGGCCCACCAAGGTTGAAAGGAGATGGATTACTTGCTTCCTAAAGGCAGAGAGAGATATGAGGTTAACCCCCCATAGCCAGTATGGGAGTGTCATTCACCCAGCAAAGGACAGAGCCAGGGGTACAAAAAGAAGACACAGGCAGTATTGGGGTGCTGAGGACTTACATTGCCTGGGAAGGAGTGACGCCAGAACACCTCACCAGTGCTTTGGATTCCATCTCGGCATCTGCTTCCTGGACCACTCAAATGGAATCCATCGCATCCACAGTGCTTTATCGATAGCACTGGCCTGCATATGCCAGATATGGTTCTCCTTTTCACAGCTACTCCTTGTCTCCACAGCCGCTTGCCATTGTCTTCACTGACACAAGCCCACAATTTGTTACACAAAAGCACAGTGGCTTTGCATCGTCACACAGGAGTGTTCCATAGTAAGAGCACAGCAAAACTGTGTGGAACCCAAGTTGTTCCCAACACTCTGTTACCCACCAAGAGACTTGCCAGTTAAAAGTTAGATAATCATTCATTTGACTGACCTCTCTTAGAACTCTGTCTGCCAGGCATTAGGAAACACTGAAGATATGTCAGTCCAGAGTCAGGGCAGGAGTCTCTTCCTACAATGTGATGACCAAGTAGGAGCTTGTGAAGACTCTGTAAAATGTGGGGTGCCAACAGTGAGTGCTGAAGTGGCCAAGAGTGAGTGAATAAGGCTTTTAAGAATACAGAGAGTTAGCTGGGGGTGCAGTGGTACACACCTTTAATCTCAACACACGGGAGGCAGAGGCAGGTGGGTTTCTAAGTTTGAGGCCAGCCTGGTCTACAGAGTTTCAAGACAACCAGGGCTACACAGAGAAACCCTGTCTTGGAAAAAGAAAAAGAAAAAAAGAAAGAATCCAGAGAATTGAGCAGAGGGAAAATGAGATGGGACTGTTAGCTGGCAGTATAAGATTAGGATTAAGCATGTGGTTGCTGGGGGCTTTGGAGATGGCTCAGCGATTAAGAGGACCCAGGTTTGATTCCCAGCACCCACATGGTGGCTCACAGTCATCTGGAACTCCAGTAGTGGTACATATATGTACATATATGTGAGCAAAACATACACATAAAATTAAATAAATCTTAAAAAAAATTTTTAAAAAAGCGTGGGTTTTAGGTTTGAATTCTAGTGCCATTGTTACCTGGAGTTCACCAGGGATGACCTCTCAGACACATTTTAGCCAACTGAAAGTCTTTATTCCAGCAAGCTGGGACTATACCCAAGTGTTCAGGGACCTAGGTGTGGCCCGAGTGTCCAGACCATGGGGGTTTTTAAGGGCAGAGACCTTATCCAGGCATCTCACTCAGCAGCTGCAGGGGGCGCCTCACAGGGTAAGCAGTTTGAAGGAAGCAGTTTGAACAGAAGCTAAAATAAGCGGTTAGCTGGAGGAGGATCCGCACAAGCAAGCAGTTTTAACAAAGGCTGAGTAAGTTAAGTTAGCTAGGACATCCTGACCTCAGGTTGGTAGAATAGGAGTTGGGTAGTTCTCTATGGGATTCTCCATCAAGGAGATCAAATTGTTAAACCTGATATGGCCTCAGCAAGACTAAAAGATGGAGGACTCTTTACACTGTGGTCTTGCCCCATCACATCATTGTGGTTTTGTTTTGGGCTTTGATTTTTAGTTTTGAAACCGGGTCTCTTTATGTAGCCCAGGCTGGCTGAAATTAGCTATGTAGATCAGGCTGGCCTGGAATTCCCAGAAATCTTGCCTCTCAAGTTCTGAGATTAAAGGCATATACCACCATGCCTAATATATATACACATATATGTGCATATACCATTATATATCACTATATGCACATATATATGCATATATGTCAGGCATAGAGGTATACGTCTTTAGTCTTTGCATTTATTTATCGACTGATGCTAGTATTTTTATTGCTTAGGAGTCAGTTTCTATTGATTTTTTTTTAAAAAATCTTTTTAATCATTTTGTTGTGTATTTCTTCATCTTTACCTGTCCAGTAAATTTTTGGGGGACCGTAGCAGTATTTGCTAAGAGGTTCCCTTCTCCTGTAATGAGGCAAGAGCTTGTGAGTGCTCTGTAACCTCACAGAGCGGGAGATTCTGTTCTGACTGTTTGGAATGGGACTGCTGTCACCTGGTGTGTGTTCTGAGCATTGTCCCCCATGCCTTGAGCCGTTCCTTGCTTGGCCTTTTATCATTCGTTTCCTCATGTAGCATTTGATTGAAGAAGCCACAGGATTCTCTGTGGACCTCCGGATCCCAGATTCAGAGCACCTGCAGGGCACTGCCATCCCTCTGCTTCTCTCCCTCGTGAGTTCTCCCGGGACGTAACGGAATTGAAGGAAGCCTCACACCGGGAAAATTGCTATGGTTCCGGTGGCCGTCAGATGGGCGCGCGCAGCTCCTCCAGGTTCCAGCCTGTGACTTCCTGCTTCTGTTCAGGGCTTCTGAAAGCCTCCCTCTCCATCAGCCTCGTGTGGTATCTGTTAGAGCCAGGAATTTTGACTGTGGAAAGACTTCTCTGAGGAGCCTTGTGGGACTGGTTATGTGGTGGGGGGCAACTTTGGAAGCAAATGGGGTTCGCTTTCTAGGGAGCGGAGCTTGGCTTTCTTTGTTCGACTGAAACCTCAAGTAAAAGAGGGAGCCGGAGTGGGAGCGACCAGCTCCGCGGGTGGCGGAAACCCAAAGAGAAAAACAATTCATCAACTTTAAAGCAACTCATTTAAAAGTGTGAGCGTGGTTTATTTGACCCGCACCTGGGAGCAAATATTAATGAAGAAGTAAAGACAGCTTATGGCTTTTTCAGTTTCTTTCATTTCCCCCTAGATAACTTTGATAGAAACTAATTATCAATGCTCTTGATTTAATTTGGGGTAAAAATTGGATGAAGGTTTCTCTGAAGTCCCACGTCAGTGTTCAGAACCCAGGAGAATGAAGTTAACCCATGATCTTTCTCTCCACAACTGTTCTAGTCAGTGGGGTCCAAGGAGTCCACTTTAGAAAAATAAGAAAAATTATTACTATTATGGCAATTATTATTTTTTAAAGAAAAATTTCTTGTGGGAATGCTGAAGGACCAGAGGAAAATTTCCCAGTGCTAAAGTTGGTTTTGTTTTTCTTTTGTTTGTTTTTCCACTAAATAGATACTACAAAACTTGCACTAATTTAAACCCAAATAAATTTGAACTCTTCCTCACCACATTCTACTTTGAAGGGAAAAAAAAAGGCAAGGTAGGTAGGAAGTTACCCTGTAACAAATTAGGATATCTATATCTAGGGTCCAGTACTTGCATATGCCAATCATATACACCACCTCCTTCCAATTGCAGGCTGCTCTCAGCGCTTGCTCCCCACTAGACATAATGCTGTGTCTTTGTATTCTTTTTCCCTGGCAGTACAAGATTGAGGTGAAGAACATGGGTTTAGGGTTTGAATCCCAGCACCATCATTGGTTGGTGTTGTCTTGTCCTCCGCAGAATGTAAAAAATAGGAACATCTATTTGTAAGAGCATGCAGGGCTGTCCAGCCTTTTACAACTTGATGATGTCATCTACAAAAGTTCATGCTCAAAGACCATGTAATTGAGTTACCAAAAGAGAGAGAGAGAGAGGAAAGAAAGAAAGTGGAGGGGTAGAGAAAGAAAGAAAGAAAGGGAGAGAGAGAGAGAGAGAAAGGAAAGAAAAA
>CABHPP010139785.1:0-17027 GCA_902168425.1 Peromyscus attwateri | reverse complement strand
AAAGAAAGAAAGAAAGAAAGAAAGAAAGAAAGAAAGAAAGGGGAAGAAAGGAAAAAGTCTCCTATTGTTTTAAGTAGTTTTGTCTTGGGCTGTGTGATGTTTACTCTTGTCAATTTGGTGAGACTTAGAATCACGATGGGAACAAATCTCTGGCATAGTCATGAAGGAAGTTTCTAGATTCAGTTAACTGAGGTGGAAAGACTCACCCTAAATATGGGTAGCATCTTTCTACAGGACTAGGGTCTCAGACTGAATAGGAAAGAGAAGGTGGCCACCAGCATTCATCTCTCTCTGCTTCCTGACTGTGGATGCCATGTGACCAGTTGCCTCACACTCCTGCCATGACCTCAACTCTCCAACTGCGAGCCACAGTGAGTCCTTCTCTCCTTAAGGGACTTGTGACAGGCATTTTGTCACAGCAACAAAACAAATAATTCATAGGCTACATGCATAGCTCCTCTTCATGGACCACGCGTTCAGTATGCCTGGAACTGAGTTAAGACATGTCAAGTAGTAGAACGTGAAGAAGAGGTTCAAAATGCCTGGAATGACGATTGTTCTACTTGATAGGTCCCTCTCCTCCTCTACTTCCATTGCTTCAACTTTCATTTTTGTGCTAACATTGACAGCAGCCATGTATGAGCCAATGACTCCTACTCCGACAGGAACCTTCATTGCGGGTCAGCCCTATTCTAGGTGCTGGGGACAGAGTGACACATGTCCTTGCAGTGCTTCCACTTGGAATCTAATGTAAAACTTAAGGACTGTGGTGATATTTTATTTGTGCTTTAATAAATAAAGCTTGCCTGGAGATCAGAGGAATAGGAACAGCCTTTATAAGTAAACAAAGAAGTCAGGCAACAGTAGCACACGCCTTTAATCCTATCACTTGGCAGGCAGGGATCTGTCTGGATCTCTGTGAATTCAAGGCCACACTGGAAACAGAGCCAGGTGTGGTGGCACACACTTTAAATTCCAACACTAGTTAACCATGGAGGTCTGGAGGTCTGTACAGACAGATGGGCAGTGACAGAGCTGGGCAGGAAGAGGAAGTGATGCAGCTGGACAGAGAGAGCAAATCAGATGGCAGAACAGCAAGGCATATAGGCGTAGGTAGACAGGATGTCATTCGCATTTGGAAGCTGCCGAGTTGGTGAGGTAAGGTTAGCTGTGGCTTTCCCTAATTCCCTGATCTCTCTCAGGCTTTCACCCCTATATCTGGCTCCATGTTTTTTATTTAATAAGACTGTTCAGAAATTTGTCTACAACAGACTAATTTAAAAGCACAGTAAGATCACTGAGAAGAATAGATGTGCTATTAGGGTTAACTTGGAAGAGCAGGATATAAAGGGATTCAATGGGTTCAGGGCTGGAACGTTACGGGGTGTTGGAGATTGAACCTAAGGTTTCACACATATTAAGCTATAACCTCTGAGCTGCACTATAACACAAAGGTCACAAGAGGTCTCTGTGAGGAGATGGATTTAAGCTGAGCAGAGGCAGATCTAGAGAAAGCTGGTGATCGTGGACTTTGAGGGACACCAAAATCCCAGTAGTCAGTTGCTACTTTTTTGTTTGTTTGTTTGGTTTGGTTTTTCAAGACAGGGTTTCTCGGTGTAGTCCTGGCTGTCCTGGAACTCACTCTGTAGACCAGGATGGCCTCAGATTCAGAGATCTGCCTGCCTCTGCCTCCCAAGTGCTCGGATTAAAGGTGTGTGCCACTACTGCACAGCAAGAGTGTCAGTTACTACTTTAATACAATAATTTTATAAAGAAAAATCAATGACCATAACATTAACATTTTAAATGAAAAGGATCAGTGAGTTTAAGTCAATTAAAAATGACTTAAGATCAACACTTGGTCAAAAAATATCAAATGTGACAATGCATGTAAATAAGAATGAGTTAAGTAAAGAGACAGATTGTGGAGAAACTATTGTTGTGTTTGCTTCTGTTGAGGTCTAGAGAGTAAAGTGGATTCAGTTCTGATTATAAATTTTTTTAAAAATTAAACTTTAAAGTGATGGCATGAATTCTAAAATACTTCTCAATTTGTCAACTACTTTGAAGTTCTGGGAGGATATTAAGCACGTAAAAGATATATAAACATGTTTATCAGAGAGCATAGTTTTCCTTTTCCTCTAGACTCCTGCACAGTGCTGGAGCTGAGACATGGAGGTCAAAGGCCAGCCAGATGGCTGTGATTGGAAAGAGCTTTCTAGAAAGAGTGGCAAGCTGCGAGGGTCCTGGGGTGTAAGGAGTGTGTGCATTGATGACCAGGGTGGAGATGAAGCTGAGATGTGTGAAATGATGCCAGAGACCAGACCATGTAGACCTGCAGAGCAGAGGAAGAAATAGGAGTGAGTTTTCCTCATTACATAGGGCAGCCATACTAAAGTTTTAAGGGGGAAAGTGATGTAATTGGATTTAGACTTGTAAAAAAATTATACTTGCTCTTGAGTGGAGCATGGGCTGCATCAGAGTGTTCGAGTAGGTACTGAGAAAGATGTGAGCTAAAGGAGGAGGTGTTATGTAGATCCAGCCCTTTTGTGAGTAGATACATTGTGAACACTTAGGCAGGGAGTTAATGTTAAATTTATCTTGGTAACTGTATCTCCTGATGGTTCAAATTCCCCCCTTGAATGTGGCTAGACATTCTTGAAGGTGCAATTAGTTTTCCACTGTATCAGAAAGTAAGGTGCCAGGTTACTTTCTCTCTGTACACCAACAAATGTCCTAGTGAGTAGGGAATGAATAATCATAGAGGTGTCTTCCTTCACCCTGGAGCTTGCACAGTAGAGTGGGGAATAAAAAGCAATACCCAGCTGGGAGGTGGTGGCACACGCCTTTAATGTCAGCACTGGGGAGGCAGAGGCAGGCAGATCTCTGTGAGTTCAAGGCCAGCCTGGGCTACAGAGTGAGTTCCAGGAAAGGCGCAAAGCTACACAGAGAAACTCTGTCTTGAAAAACCAAAAAAACAAACAAACAAAAAGCAATACCCAATGGGAGGAACTTTACAATGACTTCACAAGAGGGAGGGGACCATAAGAAACTTTCCCTCCCTCCCTCCCTTCCTTTCCTTCCTTCCTCCCTCCCTCCCTCCCTCGCTCCCTCCCTCCTTCCCTTCCTTCTTTCCTTCCTTCCTTTTTTTTCTTCTTTTCTTTCTAAAGAAATGTCTTAAAAATCCTCAACTTGGAACTCAATGGGCTCCCATGCACCACCACTCCTTGTGACATACTCCAGTCTCTCTGGAATGCACTTCCGTGCCTCATTTTGCTGAATAAACTGCTACAACTGTCTGTGACTCTGCTGAATTCTCCCCTTTGAAAAGATGTGAACTGAGAACTCTGAGCAGATACAAAGGTAGAACTGGTGTTCTTAAGAGGGGGCTGCAGAATGCAGAAAGGAGAGGAGAGAAGCACATGCTCCTCGGAGTCTGGTATCCCTAGATCCGGGGATGGGGCTGAGCCCAGCAGTAGGACCGCCATGGGTTGACATAGAACAAGGCATGTGCCCGTCTCACATACTTCACACCATCACTCCCCTTTTCCTTGGTTTCCCTTCTCATCCCAGAACTAACCAGAGCCCATCAGGTCATTCTGTGGGTTTCAGTGACAAGGAAGTGAGGCCCCCTTCACCAGATTGGCCACAGTGTCCTGGACTGCTTCCCATCTGTGAAGGGGAAGGCTTGGAAGAGAAAGTGATCTGTCATCCCGAGTCTGATAACAGTACAGGGTTGAAATCATGCTTCATGGGACCCAAGGGAACCAGGGTGGGGGCTAAGGTTGCTAGAAAGGAAGAGGAGAATTTTGGACACCCCAGAAGATACTTACCAGCTGTATCTTCAAAGAGGAATTACTCCTGGTCTTCCTCAATTTCGTCTATCTGATCTTGAGAACTTAAAAAGAGAACTGTATCTTCTTCATAATGTGCTTTTTTAAAGGGTGGATGAGAAGAGGAAATAGCTGTAGTTAAACCAGATGTATAGCTATAACATTAGAAGTCTGCAATTTAAAGGACCTTAAAGACTTAAAGTTGGTATCATGTTGGCTTATACAATTACTATAACATTACAGAGAACAGTTCCTTTGATAGCTTCTTTAATAACAGGGACTCCAGAATGTCCTAAGGTTGTTCTAGCCAGTCTCCAATGGTTGTAATTGTTAGCAATTTATGAAATGTGATTTTTTTTTCTGAAGCTTCTACCCTTGTCTAATAGAAGAACTAATTCCAACTTCTTCACATGCAAGCCTGGAAACTTGTAGATAATGACTGTAACGTTTCAAAGCTAAAGATCCGAACTTGTCAGGCTTTGGTTGGTTTAATTGGTTTTTGTTTTTGAGACAGGGTCTCATGTGTTCCAGGCTGGCCTCAAACTTCTGATCCTCCTGCCTCCACCTCCCAAGTACCACACTCAGCTTGTATCCAGTGCTCAGGATGGACCTCAAAGCTTAGTGCATGGTAGGCAAGCACTCTGCTAAGGGATTTACATCCCCTGGCCCATTAGCTTGTTTTTAAACCTCTCAATTCAGCTGGCCCTTCTTCTCCAAGAAGTTTGTATTTCTGCTTCCCTATGTGGTACCCAGCAGAAGCTAATGAGCACAGAGGAAATGAGACAATCGCTCCCTCAGTGATTGTGGGGGATGACTGAGACTATCCCCCATAAGCTCCTGGATTTGTGTAAGAAGCACAGCTTAGAAGACGCATTGGGGAAACCAGGACTGTCAATCACATGGGCCCATTTTCTTCAGTGGAAGGAAATGAAGAAGCCTGGTCACCCGGAATGCTGGAGTGATGTGTCAAACAACCTGGTGATCCTTTGCTATTCTACTAAGAGTTAGCCTCCACCAGAATCCCTCTACTATTCTGAGCATTGTCTCTCAGTGAAAGGAACACATCCCTGTGAAGGAGGGCCCATGTACTTTGCATCCTCCACCAATAGACTCTTTCCTTATGCTTATCAAAGATCTTTCCTCTAGGCCCCAGCCCTAAGTTCTGTTTATCAGTCAATAGAATTCATTCTTGTTGTACAGGTCACAGGTCACCAGTTCTACTATGGTTAAATGTGTAAGAAAAGTTAAGCCATGAGGTCAGTCCCTGGAGGGCATGACCCAGTGCCTACAATGATGGTATTGTATGAGTTTCATTCTTCATCTCTTGAGGATCATCTCCCCACTAGCCTTGAGGCTTGTGGGGATTACTGACAGATTTGAAAACTTGGTTCCCAGTTGATGGTGCTGTTTAGGGAGGTTTAGGAGTTGTGGCCCTGCTGGAGGAAATACATCACTGGGGGTGGGCTTTGAGAGTAAAATAGCCTCATCCACTTCCAGTTCACTCTCTCTGCTGTGTACTTGTAGTTCAAGATGAAAGTACTCAGCATCCTGCTCCAGACACATGGCTGCTGCTTGCTGCCATGCTTCCCCGCCATGATGGACTCTCCTCCCTCGGGAACTGTAAGCCGTATAAACCCTTCCTTCTATAAACACCTTAGTCATGGTGTTTTAACCCAACAACAAAAACGTAACTAATACAATGATAGATTCACTTTCCCAAACATTGGAGCCCCAAATCTCATGAATTTCCTGTTCATACTAAGCTGAACATAGGGTACTGCTCTTTGAGTGTCTGTATTACAGATTTTTGAACCCTCCAAATGCCAACCTATTTCACAGGGGTCTTAGTGTCACAGTGTTGTATTTTTGGCTCTTTGGGGGGGCCTGCTACCCAGCTCCCAGATAAATCACTCACAGAGGCTTATTCTTGATTATAAATGCCTGGCCTTTGCTTGGCTTATTTCTTGCCAGCTTTTCTTATCTTAAATTATCCCATCTACCTTTTGCTTCTGGACTTTTCCCATTCTCTTACTTCTGTAAATCTTACTTTTACTCTGTGGCTTACTCTACTATGTAGCTGGGTGGCTGGCCCCTGAAGTCCTCCTCCTCTCTCACTCTTTCTCCTCCTCCTAGATTTCTCCTTCTGTTTATCATTTCTGCTTGCCAGCTCCACCCATCCTTTCTTCTGCCTCACCATTGGCCATTTAGCTCCTTATTAGACAATCAGGTGTTTTAGACAGGCACAGTGACACAGCTTCACAGAGTTAAACAAATGCAACATAAACAAAAGTAACACACCTTAAAATAATATTTTATTACATTTTCCCCTTTTTGTCTAAATAAAAAGAAAGGTTTTGACTTTAACATAGTAAAACTATATACAATAAGAACAATTATCAAATGAAGATTACATTCACAAGGTACTGGATTCCAATTCATTTGTGTCTGGTAAATTTAAAGAAAGTGCTCCATAATCTATCCTATCTTAGTAAATCCAAAATGTTATACCTAATTTACTTTCTATCATATCTAAGGAAAACTGCAACTATAACTATTTAGTCTTCAACTCCATCAAAGGCCCCAGAAGCATATAATATTATTTAAGTAAACAAAAGGCACATTGCAAACAACTGCCAAAACTCTAGAAATGATAGAGACATCTGACTGCCTGGACAGTCACTCAAAGATTCTTCTGCAACCTTGGGGCATCCATCTTCAGCCTATAGGCTTAGAGTATCAGGCAGACTTCTCAGTGAAGTGGGAAACTTGAAGGACTGTCCTGCCTTGTTTTGGCAAAGTTCATCAGTTGCTTTTCTCTGTGTCCTGCATGTCCAGTCTGTATAGCATGTTGTCAGCAGTCAAAGGCAAGAACAGTTTCTTTGCCCAGTGGCTGACCTTGCCACAATGAAAGCAAACTCCATAAGGAGCTGCTTCAATGCCTGTCATCTCTGAAGTAAATTGATGCTGCCAGGAGCAGATGTGTCTCATTGTCATGAAAAGCTCTAAGTTAACAAAACATTTTAAATGCCATATTCTGTAGGTCTTTGAAAGATTTAAAGACCATCTATCTATCTAAAATATATCTCTATATGATCTGGAAATCATACCTAACATCTCTACAAATTTGATTGTTATAAATGACTAACCACTAATCTATGTTTTCTGATTATCCTATATGGTTTATGATAATAGCTTTCAAAAACTAGAACTTCACCCTACATTTCCAAATGAACTGCATAGGCACAATTCCTTAAATAAAAATAGAAATATACATACAATATGTTATAACAAAAATATCCTTAAGTCGGGCGTTGGTGGCGCACACCTTTAATCCCAGCACTCGGGAGGCAGAGCCAGGCGGATCTCTATGAGTTCGAGGCCAGCCTGGGCTACCAAGTGAGCTCCAGGAAAGGCACAAAGCTACACAGAGAAACCCTGTCTTGGAAAACAAAACAAAACAAAAATCCTTAAATTTTTATCAATATACACAAATTCTTTAAACAAGAGTAGAAACATATATACAGTATCACACAAATAATTTTCAATTTGTATCAATATACTGTATTCCCCTAAATGATAAACATCCATAACCCACCAAATAACCAAAAGCTACTCACACCTCCCAACTCATGGGAATGTGGGTGTAGTTTTCTCCATACTGCTTACTGCTGTCTGTGGAAGAAGTATCTTTAGTGTCCCAGAGAGAACATTTGAGATAATGGCCAAGTCCTGGGAAGATGAGCAGTAACCCTTGCTGATGGATACCACCTGTTAAGATTCAGGAGGTCTTGCCTGATCAAACCTGGTCCATATTAATCCTGAAGGAGTCCACAACCACTTCTCTTCTGTGGGAACAAAACTCCAAAGCATTTTTTATTTCCATTTGACAACTATATTTTTAGACTTCTTTTTTAAAGTTAAGATAGCCCTGAAGTATCTAGTTTGGTTCAATTTTACAGTCCTGTTCACAATCCCATGTGTCCTAGCAGCTGTCTTTTGCTTTTCAGCATTCAAAAAATTCAAAATCAACACAATATCATACAGGATCCAGACCCCCTGAGTATTTCCCACCTTACATGGCTCATTCTGTTTTATTACTTTTACTCTCTCTTTAAAGACTTTGTTTTATATTTTATATAAAACAAGTTTTTATATAATGAAAAAACTATTCATTTTTTTTTCTATGACTATACCCTTTTTCTTTCTTTCTTAAGCCTACGCACATTGTTAAACACACTGGAACCTGTTTAGAGGTTTTTCTGTCTGGACCTCTTTTACTACAATATCTCTAGTCTTTTTTTGACTGAACAAGCAAACTTTTAAACTGCTAACCTACACCTGGATTCTTTGCATCTGGCTCCTCAGCTGGCTCTGCCCACTTCTCAGTTAGAGCCCTCAGCCCATTTGGAAGTTTGTTTGGCCAAGAATTTCATTCAGCCTTCCTAGAGTTCTAGAATGCTGATGCTTGCACTGTGGCAGGCATTTTTTTAACTTAGTTTTTTGTTCCTACCTAATGTATTGACTGCTCAAGGGCTCACTGACTGGCAGAAACTGTCTGGCTGAAACTCTTAAAGGAGCCATATACACTTAAAAAAATTTTCTCAGGCACTATGGAAATTCAAGTGCCATGTTGGTGCACCAAAATGTTGTTTTGGAAGGTTTTTGGTCCTATGAAGGGCCTGCCACCCAGCTCCCAAATAAATCACCCACAGAGGCTTATTCTTAATTATGAATGCCCAGCCTTTGCTTGGATTGTTTCTAGCCAGCTTTTCTTATCTTAAATTACCCCATCTACCTTTTGCCTCAGGACTTTTCCTGTTCTCTTACTTTTGTAAATCTTACTCTTACTCCGTGGCTTGCTGTGTAGCTGGTTGGCTGGCCCCTGAAGTCGTCTTCCTTCTCTCTCACTCTTTCTCTTCCTCCTCTCAGATTTCTCCTTCTATTTATCCTTTCTGCCTGCCAGCTCCGCCCATCCTTTCTCCTGCCTCACCATTGGCCATTCAACTCTTTATTAGACAATCAGATGTTTTAGACAGGAACAGTAACACAGCTTCACAGAGTTAAACAAATACAGTATAAACAAAAGTAACACACATTCAAATAATATACTACAACACAGTGTGAATGGCCTGCAATCTGTAGATGCCATCAGAGATCATGCAGAATGTATTGGACATTGTCATAACAAATCCAAGACCTTCCAAACAGAAGGCTCTCCGGGCTCCTCCAAGGCAAATGGAAAGAATTACCCTTACCAGGAAAGAGGCTAAGTACCGTGGATGTAATGATGGGTAAGATTTAGAGACTTCTTCCGGGAAAGCAGAGGACCAAGAAGAGGGACCAGATTCTGGTTGGTCCTAACAAGAGCCGAGGGGCAAAACAAAGTGGATGAGAGAAGACATGCATGTTATATTGACCCCAGAGAAGGACAGGTCAGAGACCAGAAACCAAATTGTTTCTGGTGCTCTGATCATGGGAAACGGTGGTAGCTGCCTTTTGGTGGTGGTGGTGGTTTCGGGGACAGGATCTCACTGTGTAGCTCTAGCTGGCCTGGAACTCCCAATGTACATAGGCTGGTCTTGGACTTATGGAGCTCCTAATGCCTCTGCCTTGAGATGTTGGGATTATGTCACAGGCTTGTGTGACCATGCTGGGCTGTGGATTTGTAATCGCTTTAGTTGTGTTTCCTTTTCCTGTGGAGATGTGAATAAATGTTTACTTACCCTAGAAAAAAAGCACCACTGCAGACCAGAGGAATAATGCCATTCAAATGCAGCTTGGTAAACTAGTGAGTTTACAGGGCTTTCTGCAGAAGTGTGATGATACCAAATAGCTGTGTCACTGAAATCTCTCATGCCACAAGGGGTGATAGCCTCCCAGGGATGGACTAGATAGTCCTCCTCTCTTCGTACGCTTGCATCTCCCAAGACGACATGCAGCAGGACAAGGTCCTGTACAGCTCAGAGGGCAGTGAATGGCTGGAATCTTAGGTCTACTGACCCTCCCCACACCTTTCTTGTATGAGGGAACATCAGAGGCCCAGCCTTGTGCATGTGAGTAGTCACAGCTGCTCTGATTAAGGTGGCGATGGCCCAGCTATATCCTGAGAGCAGAGCTCCACAACAGATTTCCTACCCAGTTGCTTGATCCCTTCAAGGAGCTGAAATTATTTCTCCACATGGAGTAGAGAAGTTCTTCACGTTGCAAATTTAGGAAAGCTGGCCCACTGTCTCAGAGCACATGAGCAGATTCAGGGCCTAACATCTGTTATCTGCCCCTCCTAGCTGCCTGTCGTGTTCTGATTTAGTGAACACATCTTCACTGTCCCCAGCTACATCAGGCAAATGTGTAGCAGGGAAGGCCAAGGACAGACAGTTCTATGGCACAGTGTGAAAACCTCCCCTCAGGTTGACAGTCATCGATTAATCACGGCTCTGAGGACAGCCATCCAAGTGCTTACTAGCCGAGTCCATCTAACAACATCAGCATCTAGCTCAGATTTCTAAATTTTGTCCAGAATGCTGTAATGCAAGGCTCTATCACATGCTTTGTGGAAGCGCATGTGTGCACGCCTGTGTTGCTCCTCAGATGGCGTATCCCTTGTTTCATTTTGAGGTAAGGCCTCAAAGCTCTCTGACTAAGCTAGGCTGGTTAAGCTGGAAGCCCCAGGGATCTCTCTCTCTCTCTCTGGCCGCTACCCCTGTGCTGGGGTTACGGGCTCTGCACTAGGGTTCTGGGGTGCTAAGTCAGGTCCTCTTGCTTGAGCACCAAACATTTTACGGGCTGAGCTACCTCCCCAGCCCTCTTCGAAAGCCCTCTCAGCTAGTGTTCCAGAGATTATCATTAACCCCACTCATCTTTACAGACTCTTTTCTTTCTACCCTTTCTTGAAAACCAAGACATATATAACCCTCTCCACTCTACCGAGACTCCTCTTGCTCTCATAATTGAAAAGAAAGTATATATAAAATTTCAATTTTATCGTTTCTACACGACCCACTCAGTGAGAGTGCAGACGGCTAGCTTCGTCTCTTAGAATGCCCCCGTTCTCTTTTCTCATAGGAAGATCAGTCACTTTAAGGTAAGACAAAAGGGAAAAAAATCAAATGAAAGCTATTTTTAACCATGATTGATTAACATTCAACGCCAAGCACAAGGCTTCCTTTTTTTTTTTTTTTTAAACTTGTGATCTTTAAAAAGGACTCTCCAGGGCTGGGGAGATGGCTCAGTGGGTAAGAGCAATGGCTGCTCTTCCAGAGGACCCAGGTTTGACTTCCAGAACCTGCATGGCAACTCAGAGCTGCCTGTAACTCCAGTTCCAGGGGATCTGATGCCCTCTTCTGATCTCTACAGGCCACAGGCACACACATGGTACATGTAGTTACAGGCAGACAAAATGCCTAAAATAATAAAGGTAAATAAATGGTTTTCTTTCTTCCTTCCTTTTTCCTTTCTTTCGTTCTTTCTTTTTTTAAATAAGGACTCTTCCACTTGTGAGCTGCAGCCTAGAGAAGAGCTTACATGGAATCCCTGGAAGTCCATGGGCCGACAAGCCTGGTGTGTGCATCAGTGAACAAGAACAGTGGAAGGTGCAGACAGGCGCTGAGCTTGTCTTCTGACATCCACACACTTGAATAAGCAGGCATGTATACATGCACACACATAGTGTGCACACTCACACACACATACACATATACCACACACAGACACACACACACACACACACGCCACACACAGACACACACACACCATTCACAGACACACAAACATACACACACACAATTCACTCACACATGTATCATACATTTAAAAAAAGATAAAGAATTCTGTGACTCAGGGTTCTATTGCCTTTACCTTCCTCAGTGTCTTGCAGGATATTATCTAACTTCTAGTCTACATAACATACTCTATCCTCTCTAGAGTCTATGTTGTCTCATGAGCTTCTAATGTTCTCCGTTTTCACTGCTCCATGGGATGTCCATCAGCTTCCCATGACAAAAGCTAAGTGTTCAGAGTAGAGAATTATGAAAGCTGGTGTGTCAGACACACTGTGTTTCAAGCTCTGGGTCGCCACATGGCTGTTGGTTCCATTTTGGATATCACAGACACTGATTATGTCTGTGAACCCAGCTAGTTCTGCCAGACAGGGCTGGCTTAGATGGTCCTTTACAGAGGAAGATGAAGTGGTTGGACGCATAGAGTTGGTATGGACCACACTGTCTTTGTGGGCCACTGTAATCCCCTTTTTTTTTCTTTTCAGTGTTTTGAGACAGGGTTTCTCTGTGTAGTCCTGTCTGTCCTCTCTCTGTAGACCAGGCTGTCCTTGAACTCACAGAGATCCTCCTGTCTCCCAAGTGCTGGGATTAAAGGCGTGCACTGCTGCCACCACCAGGCTCATGGTAATCCTCTTGGGTCTCTGTATCTCTGACAAAACTAGTATCTGAGAGTCCCTGTGGCCTAGAATCACCACGCCTGCAGAATACTGGCTCTTAGAGAGGCCCAGAGTGCTTGCTTGAATCAAGAAATGGCTGAAAGAGAGAGATGAGCCTCTCTTGGTCTCTGAAACACTTCTTTCCACAAGTCAAAGAATGGTGCTACAGGGTTAAATGGGGGACGGGAGGGAGAAGCCGGACATGATGGTATACACCTCTAATCCCAGCTCTCCAGAGCCCAAGTCAGTTCAAGGACAGCCTGGGTGACATAGTGAGATCCTGCTTCAAAACACAAAAGGAATTGGGTGGGGGACAAGGAGATAGGGAGAGATGGGGGGAAGGGAGACACAGAGAGATTCTACACACCTATGAATGTCTGCCCTCTCCACTCTGATGCCCGACTTCCATGTCGGAGAGACATAGAGAAGGAAGTGAAGATGAGAAAGGAAAGGCAGGTCATTGTGCCGGAGGGAAGCCATGACATGTCAAACCCTAAAAGGACTGTAGCAACCATTTAATCTAACTCCCTCATGTCCCTGGATGAAATATGGCCATTCCATTTGGCTTTTGATACAAATGTGCTGGTATGTGTGTGTGTGTGTGTGTGTGTGTGTGTGTGTGTGTGTGAAAACTGAAGTGGAAAGGCATAGGTTAAGTGTAGTAGGACTTTTTTTTTGAACTACCAGCTCCCAAATAATGACACAGAGACTGCTTATTAATTATGAAAGCTTGGCCTTAGCTTAGGTTTGTTCCCAACTAGCTCTTAAATTAACCTGTTAATATTAATCTACGCCTGCCACATAGCTCATTACCTCTCCTCTATACTGTACTGTCTGACTTGCTCTGCATCTCACTGGTGAATCTCACCTCTTCTTCCCAGAGTTCCTATCTCTTCCAGGAAGTCCCACCTATCCTCTCCTGGCTAGCTATGGGCTGTTCAGCTCTTTACTAAACCAATCAGAAGTTTCCTTGGCAGAGACACATCTTCACAGTGTTCAAAAAGATTATCCCACAACAGTTAAGTGACTTGAATAAGGTCACAGAACTCAGGAGAGTCAGAGGGAAGACGAGCGAGCAAACAGCCTATCATTCAGTGCTCCTCATCCAGGCTCTGCCCTCCACACAGTGCCCTGAGGTACTGAGGGGGATGGAGAAGAGCAGAGAAAAGGCAGGAGCGGAAAGGCACAAGAAGAGAGAGAGTCCATCTGTCTGTCTCTGTGCTGGATTAAAGCATACCATGACCACCACCACATCCAGCTTTTGTGTTTTGTTTCACATGGCTTCTGGGGATGGAATTCAGGTCCCTAGGCTCACCAGGACTGAAGTATTTCCCCAGGTTTTGAATACGAATGCCCTCTAAAATTCTTTATGGCATTTCCATGCATACTTATTTTTTTTTTATTTTTAGCTTCCTCTCCCTTATCTCCCCGGACCCCTTCTCTGTCACGTGGTTCGACCCCTAGTATTTCCTCTCCTACTTGCATATCGGATTCTAATTGGCAAGAGGCCAGGGCCAGACTGCCCCAACCTCTAGGAACCTCTGCACTAACTCACAGAAACGAGTTTCGTGTCCCATAGTGGCCACATGTTCCTCGTCAGCCTAGTCTAGATCTAGACTGTTTGCTGAAACATCCTGACATTCCTAAAATTTCACCTGGCCTAGAGTATGAAAACACAGTGAAACAGACTTTGACAAGGATTTTAAACAGAACTCTCAAGTGACTTCATCCCCACCCCCTCCGCACTCTATCCCAGACAATCAAGAATTAAAGCAGGAGTTTGAAAATGGTTCACACTCTCCTGACTTCTAGAAAATTCTCCAGGTCAGAAACTTCGGCATCGGTTGTGGAGTTTGAGGTCACACAGATCTGATTTCAAACAGGTTATATGTAGTTGTGTTCTGTAACGAGGCTACTTACTGTTTCCCTGACAATTTAGACAGTACTAGCCGAATGTAAGGATAGTAAAGACACTTGTCATTGCCTGGAACCACAATGGCTGAGGAGCGACATGCAGTCGATGAGATGAGTGTGGACTACATATTCGGCTTTGAGTAAAGCCTTTGAATTCGAAGCTTCTCTCTCTCTCTCTCTCTCTCTCTCTCTCTCTCTCTCTCTCTCTCTGTGTGTGTGTGTGTGTGTGTGTGTGTGTGTGTGTGTGTGTGTGTTCCAATATGTATAGCTGTCATTCCTCAGATTCCCTTCAACTTGTTTTTTAGAGACAGCGTCTCTCACTGGCTTGGAACTTGCCAAGTAGGCTCGGGCACCAGGGGAGCCTCAGGAATCCACCCACACCCCAACCCTTGGTGCTGGATTAAAGCACACCACCACTACCACCACTACACCCAGCTTTTCAGTTCTCCTTTGTTTTGTTTTTCCACGGCATCTGGGGATGGGATTGGGGATTCTTGTGCTGGCAAGGACTGAAGTAGTTTCCCTGATTTTGAATCTTAAGACGCCCTCACTGTCCAGCAATGTGGCCTCCCTTTAAAACAAGTCCCTTGATTCTCTTATTTTCCTTATCTGTATCGCGGAGCTGTTGAGTGACTTTTCCATAGATGTGAGGACAAATTGAGATAATGCATGTCCCATGCCTAGCACAGGACTGGCACCTGCTAAACATTAGCCATTATTACCTAATGTCCTGTGATTTCTTTACATGTGCATTAGCGTCCTTGGGGGCACCAAACAAGCTGGCTTAAAGTCCTTGATCAAATCACCTGCCGAGGGCAGTGCTGGGACTCTCTTTTCGATCAATGTCACTCCACCCTGAACTCCAGTGGGCTCAGAGAGTCAAGAGTCGGGTTTTATGAATCTGAGATGTTTGAAATATTGTAGGAGACTGTCAAAGAATACTTAGGCCACTCCGAAAAAGGGCCGTTCTTAATTTTCATCTTTCCTGCAAGTCAGAAAGATATATACTCTCCGCGTAATGGCAGTTTCCTTGTTCTGAAGTTATGGCAGGTTGGTGATACAATAAACAGTACCCTGTCATAAGGAGTGCATAAAACATGGTCTGACATTTCTTTAAAAGTAAAAAGAAACATGACTGCAGCAGGTGACCTTTCTCGGAGGGCACAGCTGTTTCGTGTGGTTAGAGGGACCCGTGGTTTCGTACTCAGGGCCTACGATATATGGCTGGCTTTTCACAAAGTGTTTCCATGAGAAATTACAGGGCGCTCCTGAGGGAAGCGCCCCATTCTTTGGCATCCTCGTTAGGCGGGCAGAGAGGTTGCTCTCTTGATGCTTTCCAAATGATAGTGTGGTCAATGCACGCTATTGGGAAATTCTTGAGTGTGAGAAGCGAGAGTGGTTTTGAGAGGGTGGAGGGGGTCTCTAACTTCCTGGGTGAGTTTCATCATGGGGCTCCTGTCAGGGTGGGGATCTCTTAGCTTAGAAGGAGTCACTCCAAGTGTGCCGCTTCTGTGGGTCAGGACCAGAAGTTTCTGCGGGAAGATTTAAAATAATCGGTTTGTGAGAGATGCTGGATGCTTTTCATTCCACCCACAGGCGTTTATTTCCCATGTAAAACATTAATTGTGCAACGCATTAAAAGAGTCACAAAAATGTCACTGGTCTTAAAACAGGACCACAAATTGTGTTGGCACTGGCTGTTTTCTTCTGTGACTGATTCTCCAAATTACTTTTTTAACAATTTTCATTTACCTTATGATAAAATTAAAAGGAGTAATATCTCTCCTTTAATTTTATTTTTTTTTCATCCAGTTCCTCTAAAGATCCCTGATAACTAAAAACATCACTGTAAATACTTTGGACCCCTCCTCTTCTTCCTCTCCCCTCTAAATTAGAATAATAAGCCCTTTGAGAGAGGCGCTTGGCAGCCTCACCCACAGGATTGGGGGAGCCAATTACCAATGGCCCTCGTGCCAGCATGAGAGTGGGTTCTTGTTGCTCAGGTCCAAGCCCTGCCACTGGCCTGTCAACAGCTGGAGATAGAGTGTTCATCCTACTATGGTAAGAGATTTGTACTGATTTATCTCTGGGAGCCCCATTCGTCCTCTGTGTGACCAAAGCTGATCATATGCAGAATGGCTGGCTTGGTTTGGAAGTACAAGCGAAGACCCTGAAACAGTTGACTTATTGGTAATTAGACCACACTGGTAATGAACCCGTGACCTCAGCCTCATTAGAGCTACATTCAAGCCAATGGAGCTGACCAGAAACAGATTCAGAGCTGTGAATGATAGAGAGGCCTTTGGTGCCGGGTCAAAGGCCTACTTACACTACCCAGTGGTGTAAATGGATTCTTATTCTCCCATGGTAAGTGCAGCAGCAGCAGAGGGGATGTCTCGACGGACAGTGCCCTACCCTCTGATTCTGCACACAGTTGCTCAGCACTGCTGTTCCATCCAGCTGCCATGTTCCTGACATGGTTCTCCCTGCAGCACAGAGTTAAGAAAAGCAGAAGCAAGGACTTTTAACAGGAACACCCTCCTCCCTGCTAATTGCTAATGGCTTACAGCAACAGAAACACTGGGTCAAAGTCCATTACTTTACCAGAGATTCCTGTGAAATGATATTCTTTGATTAAAAAAAAAAATCCAGGCTACAGTGATAGCCATCGTCAATTATTGTTTTGACCCTTTGCCTTGTATGAAATGTAAGCACCAGTGAGGAATTCTCCTTTTAGTAGGGAAGGAATGAGTTTCCTGCCAGCAGAGGAGGGCCTTGGAGGTGACAGGCCCCTCATGCCCTGCCTAGGAACTGGGATAGAGGTTCCATGTGTGAGGAAATTAGCATTT